>JAQFZN010000703.1:0-24307 GCA_034687075.1 Geophilus carpophagus
TCTTTGTGTTTGTCGAATGGCAGCTGATTTGTTGTCGTCGTGGTTAAGGTGAGAATTTAAGGGATTAATTAATGTAGATGTTCTAATATTTTGGTTTTTTTTTTTAATTATTTCAGTACTGCTCTAGTTGATTTACGCGATTGTTTCCGCTCATGCGAAGACTTGAGTCAGTTTCAAGATATGTTCCAATTTCATAAAGAATCTTTAGACCAAGCATCGGAAATTTATCATCAAGAATTAGTGAAAATTTTGCAAAAATTGAACGAAGAATTTGTAACGAATAAGAAATCACAACCAGACGATGGAATTAAACCTTCAGAACAAGCAAAGAAATCAAAAAGTTATGAAATCATCTTAGAAAGGTAAGATAATTATGCTAATATAAGCAATTTATTTTGATACGCGAAAAACACGAAAATAAACGTGAAAAACTGGATAGTTTAAAATATAGTTTTAATATAACCAGAAATTAAAATAGGTTTAAAAATATTTTTTAGGTTGAAGCAAGTGGATGAAGCCTTTAGTGACATTAAACTTGAGACTCAGCAGAATAGACTATTGGTTGTTCAGCTTCGCGATTCTCTAAAACCGTTAGACGAGTAAACCGAAACACGGATTCGAAGATGGACGAAGGAAACTGAAAACGTTCCAATTTATTTAAAAATTTATTGTATCCACTATTTGCTACATCGTAAAAATAAATGTTACTTTGTGGATTAAATTTTTATTGATATGTTTATATTCTAAAAATGTTATCCGGATGTATCTAATATTTCGGTTGTACATTTATTTTATTTTTTGAACATGTTCTTATTCTCAATGTAATGTTTAATATAAAAATAAAATTATGGTTGATAAATATGTTTTATTTTGAACTCGGACCTGACATGGGAACACGCAGCAGGAGGTAAAGAAAAGATAATAAACAGTAGATAAAAATTCCCACTACTGGGAAACATTTTTTCGGTGACATTAAATAAAATTATAAAAATTTAATAAAAATTATTTTTAAAAAAACAAATATTTTATCAATTTCAAATACTGCAGGAAACACATCCACTTCCTCTTAAATTCAATAGAAAATATGGTCCAGTTTATTGTTTGCATAAAGCGTGGTAATATTTGTGAGTCAATTGCTAAAATAATATTTTTATTCGCTATTCATGACTCATTTAAGTGCAAGTAATTCTTGTTGATGATGCAAGCAATTAAAATAAATACACATAACTTTTTACTTACTGTTTTTTAAATTCCCGTTTGTGTTTGCAAATGTCAATCAAACTACGTAAATTAAAATAAAATTATTAACCTAAATATTAAATTTCTTTATCACAACTTTCTCGATTGATTATCAACACGAACGAGCATATTGTTTCGGATGTTTATTTAAATTGAAAACAAATACTCAAGGTTTATTAAAGTCATGCAATAATGGCAGTCAGGGTCAGACATTTATCACATTTATTATCCAAGTCATTCTCCTTTCTTCCTGATGAGTGAAAAATAATAGTTTCAATTTCAAACATTTCACTTCACTCATTTATTAATATGAATTCCTTTTATTATTAATTCAATTTCGTTTTTTCAACATAATGACACCATTAAACTAAATCACCATAATTAATTTTATTTCATGACAATAGAAACTTGTTTATTTATTACCGATGCATAAAGGTCAAAAACTATAGAGCACTTTGTTACACAATAGTCAGTCAGTAACCTTTGAGCTACTTATTTCAAACAGTAAAACATAAAACATATTTTAAGTGCTTAATGTGCATAAACAATGAATTAACCTTCGTGAGGAGTTTTATCCCCTCTAAAAATAATATTAGGGGTTTTTTCCCCTCTGGAAATAATATTATCTTGAATAAAATGATACATAACATACGCCGTTCCTAAAAACACTTGAATAGATGGAATAATTACACAAATCAAACAAAGAATATATGATATTTTAGATAAAACTGGTCCTGTGTAGTCAATAAAATCCTTAATATATCCTGTTGGTGCAGGCCAGTCAATTAATACCGCTCCAAAACCAAGTGTTACAAGAATAGTTATCAAAGTTTCACGATGCATTTTAGTTGAATGAATGAATAATAAATAAATCTATTGTATTTTTCAAAATTTAAAAAATTTAAACAAATCCGTATAATAAATATAATAATAAAATATATATACTTACAATGGAAGTTGAATGAAAACTGAGTGTATGTCACATGAGATAAGGAAAACGGATGAACAGGGCAAAATAACGTCATATAACACCTGCAAATTGAATAAATGTGATGTCAGTTTGTAATTTCAGAAGGTAAACGTTTATTTCTGTAATAAAATTTTTGGTTTATAAACTCACCTATATATTGGTTGAAATTCATATCTTGAAACTAAAAAGTAGTATAAACACTTTAAAATGAATTTCCCACGTTTGGTTTTAATCAATTTGCTGATGGTGTTGGTGGCTCTCCTCTGCGTGCAAGGTAAAAACAATAATGACTAACTAGTTGAAGTAAATTTAAACGGTTACACGCTTCAGCACAGGACGTTCAACCTCCAGCGACAGCAGCAGCACCCACTGTGAAAGCTCCTGACTCGTCGTATACCGATTATTTCTGGGCAGGGACGAAATCAGTCCAGACGGGGTTTCAACAATTGGGTGGTTTGGTCAGCAGGTTTTTCCGTGGAAAAGAAACTCCGCCCGAAACTACATCAACAACTACAACAAGTTACTAATTTTTTTTTACTTTTTTTTAATTTATAAAAATTGTATGAGATTAATAATAATAAAATAGAGATTACATTTATTTAAGCCTTAACGCTATTTGTTTTTATTTCCTTTAATTAAGCTTCGAGGGTTAAAAAATTAGAAGGAATTAAACTTTCATAACCAGATTTGATTGAGATATATTCGAGTTTTGAATTTATTTTTTAGAATTTTTTATTCGATCGAGAAAATTCGTAGTCTCTGATGTTGAAGAATGTAGAATGTGCGAATTTTTATTTCTTTTCTGACCTGATAATGGCTTAGTTTTAAAATGTGGGTCATTATGATAGTTTCGTTTATAAAGTGGCTATTCGCTTTGGCTTTTTAAGAAAAAAATTTATTGGAAAATTATAATTTCGGTTTTTTTATTTTTATTTTTTATGGATATACTGGCTTTGTTTATAGGCTACAGCCTTATTATACAAAAGTAAATAAATTCATTTAAAGGTCAGTAGAGTCAGTTTATCCCTGCAATACCTTTTGGATGTGTATATTGTGAGTAGATTGTCATCAGACAGCTTTTACTGGACAGACCCCCTGAAAAATGTGACCCTCAAAGTATCTGTCAGAGTTATTGCAATGACATGTGATAAACAGTCAAGACTGAAAGTAACATGACTCACCTTAGAACCACGAAAATAAAATTGTTTTCACAATTCCCACACATAAACATTAACAGTGATACCATCTAGGGAAAGTTTTAAACAAATGTGCATGTTTAAGACACCCATAATTCATTTGATGACTAGATTATCTCGATTTTGATTCGTGTATATAAAAGAATGAAGAAGCGCGTTCAGCTAATGCCACGCACAACACGACGAGATCAGTTGTGGAAACAATTTCACAGGACAACACAGCGATATTGTAGATGCACAGACTATTTCTTGGATAACACTTTTCGAATTTCGAGTTGTGCGTAAGTAGGAAATTGTGTATCGATAACATGGGGAAAAATTCGATTGGATGTAAGGTTTAAACACCAAGAGAATATATATAAAAAAAAATAAAAAAAATTAAATCGAATCTGTAAGAATAAGAAATAGAACAAACGAGCGCCATGTTTATTTGAAAAAAAACTCAAATTTTGTTTATTATTTATTTTTAGGTTGTTGCAAAGGCATCAACAGGTTAATCGTAAAATCAACGAAAGCTTTTTAACAGCGGAGCTTATTCCAAGATTATTTTCTGTCTCTTTATCGCTCATTTTTTTTAAAGTCGAAAACCTTTCCCGTTTTACGACTGACACATTCTTTAGCAATGAATCCATTTGTATCATCGCAAAACACATCAATGAAATCAAATCTTCAAAAAAGATATTCAACTCATCCGAAAGTCTCTGAAATGGTCAACTGTTCCATCGCCAACTTAAAAGAACGTACAGGTTCGTCTCTGCACGCCATCAAGAAATACATTGGCGGCCATTACGAAGTTAATGTCGAGAAGTTGTCGCCCTTCATTAAGAAATACTTGAAACAATCAGTCGACAACGGAACCTTAATTCAAACCAAAGGCGAAGGGGCTAATGGATCATTTAAATTGAAAAATTCTGAGAAGAAGAAGAGGTTATCAGTTCATTTGCCAAAATCGAAAATTTCTAAACCTTTGGTAGATAAAAAGAAGACTACGAAAAGGAAAACTGCTAAAAAGGTGGTGAAGAAGAAGAGAGTCGTGGCCTCCAAGACTGGGAAAGCAAAGTTACCGGAGAAGAGATCAGATTTGCCTAAAGTTCGGCCCATTTTGAAAGGAAGAAATTTCAACTTCCAAGCGGTGCGAGCCAAATTTCTAGCGAAAAAACAGCGGAATTTTAAGAAAAAATTGGGGAATTAACGTCAAAATGGCGACTCATCCGGGTACGCTGTTCAAAGATCGAATTGTGAATTTTCAAACTCTGGCTTTTTTGTATAATTACATGAAATTATTAAATAAAAAGTAAATGAAACTATTACATGTATTACTAAAAATAAATAGTGCAAAATTTTAGCATTTAATAGTATTTTATTTTGACACTTGTCACCGCTGTATATAAACACAATAATGACGTCATTTATTTGAAAAAATTTTAACTCTTAAATTACATTTGTTTGAAATTAGTACAAGTTTATCAATCTTTAGATTGCATGAAAGCTTCAACAAGTTCGTCAAACATCATACGAAGATTAAACAGTCGATCATCGGTCCATGAAACACCTCTGTCTCTAACAATTGTGTAAAAAACATAAGCTCCGCCCAATATGACATGAAATACTGGTAAAACAATGAAAATCCCCGCTAATGTCAGCATGAAAATACGAAATATTCCATAACCAAAAAAGAACAAGTCGCTGGCATGTTCCTTCCATTCTTCTGGAAAAGGTAAGTCCTTTAAACTGAAGGCAATAATTCCAAAAATTACACCAATAAGTTCAACAGGTGGCAATTTATCCATAATTTTCATGACAAAGATCCAAAATGGATGTTTTTCAACCTTTAATGGCATTCTAACTGAAATCTATCAAGTTTGAATATGAAGTGTGCTTTTGTGAGTAGGTTTTTATGACTTACCACTATATTTGCGTGCTTAGATGAGAATGAGGGGGAAAGTAGATTTGTTTAGATGCATGTAATTACTCTAATCCATTAAAGTCATGAGCACAAAGAAGTTTTAATTGATGCCATTTTGACAGATTTAATGGATGGGATAACTGAACTTATTTATTTACCCAGATGTTCCATTTAAATAGTTTTGCAAATGAGTAGAAAGTCAAATTTATTGCAGGAAACTACTTTGATCACCACACCTCAGGTGGCATTCATAAAAACTAGAGTAAGAACACTTGTAAGTTCATATGCTAAAGATTAACAAATAAATGGAACAATTTTAAAAAAATCCTAAGTAG
Organism: Geophilus carpophagus; assembly: GCA_034687075.1. NCBI lineage: Eukaryota > Metazoa > Arthropoda > Chilopoda > Geophilomorpha > Geophilidae > Geophilus > Geophilus carpophagus. The sequence continues at coordinate 5,647 of JAQFZN010000703.1, forward strand.
ATTATTATAAAAGTTCCCGTATGTGATTTTTTACAGATATTACTTAGAAATTTTCATAAGAAATCATTTATGAATTTTTATTTTTACTAAGACGTTTCTCATGTAAGAATTGTGCCTAAGTAGCTTTATGAATATTATATCAACTGGATCTTAATTCGTTTTGTTCTGTTGTTCTTGTCCATGTTGCTGTTTTCTGTTTGGTTCGAATGTTATTTTAGCATTTGTAGATTCACCCACCTCTCACCAGATGCTGCTGCTCTTAGTGTGCTTTCCTGCAATGAGATGACTCTTCAACCTTGTTTTAAAATTAGAAAATAAAATAAAAAAATTCAAGCAAAATAAAAAAATTCTATTTACATACTAATAATAATTCATATTTTTATTAACTTGCAATTTCATACTATTTTCTATAAATTTATTATAAATTATAAACTATAAAAAAAAATAAGTGAAATTTAAGTACCAAACTCAATTTATCATTACATTCTAAGTTTTCATACACAACAAACTAACAAACTTGAAACTTAATCAAACCATAATTGCATTTGAACAAAAATCAATAGTGCAATTTAATCTAATTCTTAGTTCACATGGAAACAACTTGCCTAAAAAACCAATATTTTTACCAAATTCTCTATTCACATTTGAATTTTGAGAAGGATTTTCGAAAACACCACAATTTCTAGTTACCACTAATTTCTACACAAGTTGTTTAACTGTGAACTAAGCATAATTCTAGAGATTCTTTCTACAAATAGAAATAACAAATTAAATTTTTCACTCAAAAATATTTTCGCAAACTTCTATCCAAAACATAATCAACAAAACTATCAATAGGATGGACAATGATAGGTATTAATGAGAGACACACAACAACAGTCACCCAATTTCGTGTTCCTTTAGAAACCCGGGATGCTCGATTCAGAACAGATAGTGTTATTGCACATGTTCTATTGATTGTGAAACCAGGAATTACTACAGAAGCAAATGACTGCCAGATTAGCGTATCTGCTATTGTTTTCTTCAACTGGTAACTTCGCACAGACTCGGATTCATGTTTGATCTGTCAAATAAAACAAAAATCATTTAATACATCTATACCTCGCTATACGGCATTTCGCTATAACAGCCTTTTTTAATTATGACACTTTTTCGCTTTACGGCCCACAATTTTTGTTATGCGGCCAAAAAAATGCTGTATACAGAATGATTTGTTATACGGTTTTTCGCTTTATGGCCAACTTTTTTGGAACGTATCTAAGCTGTAAAGTGAGGTATGGACATATCATTCAAAATGCACTGTATTTATTCAGGGGTGGCCAGACTTTATCTGGACAAGAGCTGAAAATCGTAAACTCAGAATTTCGAGAGCCGAATTTAGACAAATGTTTTAATTATGTAATATTTAAATATCACGGTCTTTATTTTCATTTATAATTTATTTTAAAAAATACATTTATATACATTAAAAATAAAGAATTTTTTTTATTCTTTACTGGTAGATGCAGTTGTTGTATGTGTTTGTATCTTGGCCATTGTTGAAAATCTGGCTCATGTATTTTTAAAAGAGGACTCCAAAATTTATTTTATTACAATTATGTATTATTGTTTATTTTTGTTTGTGTTAACAATATTTTTCAGCCTTGGCTGGAGCTGCAGTTTGGCCGCCACTGTTCTATATCAACATTTATCTAAACTCATTAAATATCAAAAACCAAATTATTCATAATATTATTTGCTCTTTTATATCTCTCTAGAAACTTTCCTTACGGAAAATAATTAAATGATACAATGATGCATTTCTTCCGAGTGCAATGAACGCCAGCCCCAATTGTTTTGCTTTCTATTGTAAATTATGTGGTCTTTTTATTTTATAGGTTGCTCATCCACAAGTGGGGCAACCTATAACCTCTGCTTGTAGGAAAGTGGGGAAGTGACCGAAGGAGGTTTTAGAGCAACAGTTACTTAAATGAAAAAATGGAACACAGTCAATTGAGTAATATTAACTATGTATTTTGAAAGCAGGTGTATTCATTTAAATCAGCAAATTTTAAGTTAATTTAAATCAAAAATTAGTAAATTTATAAGCTAACCAAATATATTGCTATTATATCATAGTGGAAATCACAAGTGTATAAAAATAGTTGACAAATTTATTTGGAATTTAAACAATCATGTCTGCTTCTGGTCGTAAATGAGATCCTATTTGGCAAATATATTGCATCCTCGATATCAAGGAAAACAGAATTTGATAGTGCCATGGATTAGGCTGCAGAATCTGCAGAAAGAATACCGACCATTATGTCCATAATCATTAAATACCGAGCTAAAATATCTCCTTTCAATAGCTACCGGTTTTTTCCGAGAAGAAGCCCATGGTCTTCTATTTGGAAACAGGTTGGCCTCTAAAGTCAGACAGCGTATTAATCACAATCTGTCCAACTTTTGTTTATTTTAATAAATTTTTTATACAGAATCTGTTATATCAGATCTATAATACATTATAATACTTGGTTTTTTTGTTCCCAAATAAAAACAAAAACCAACTTACAGGCCCAGGAGGGACTGTATTTGGGCGGGCCTCTTCTCGGAAAAACCTGGTACATGTTTTCCGACAAAGTTTTAAAGGAAGTTCATTCAGTTGGCTGGTGGAAATCCTTAGAATAAACTATCTTCTGATGAATTAAGTTTTATTTTTAAATTATTTAAGTGTATAACTACCTTTACAGCAGGATTGGAACAATTATTTTCAGCATTTGGTTTAGTACAGACAGAAATTCATAATAGAATGGGCACAGCCAAAGATGCCAAGCTTGTGTTTCTTTTAAAAGCTTTAAATAGTGTAGACAATTCAGAATAATTAAATAAAATTTTAAGAAAATATTAGTTTACCAGTATCATTTTATGTAGATTTTAAATAAAAAAAATCATTGATTTTGACTTTCTTAAAAAAAATAAATCATGATTTTTTCCACCCTGTTTCAAAGTGACTGTAACTGTAATAATGCGTACCCAATGTAACTGTAACTATTTTTTTTCTTTTCATTTTTTTTCGTTCCTTAAGATAATAATTGCCCTATTAACTAAAGATAAACAAATCTTAATTATCCTGGAATGCTGCCAAGTAGACAATTCTTATGGGATCCAGATGACATAATTAAAACTACTCTATAAAACTATCTTCCATTATTATGCCCTTAAGATACAGTTAAATTTATCCTCACAACTTACTTGATTCACTTTTTTTGCTTTATCAGCTGTGTCAGCAAACACATAGCCAAAGGAAACTACATAACTTCCTCTTACTAACCATAATGGAATAAGATGACGAAATGATTCACCTACTTCGTTTGCATAGCCTTACATAAGTAAAAGAAAGCAATAAAAAAAGTTTAGAACTAATTTTATCAATAGGTTTTTTGTATCAACTCGATTAACTCACCAAGTAATCGGACTGGTGTGTCGCGATAAATATCAACATCTTTTAATGTTTTATCATTCGCCACATTTTGTGCACTGTTTGGCGGATTTAATTTCGCCTCTTCGCATCGACATTGGCGCAACACAGTTAAATTTAGCCACGGTGACGTCATTCCACCTTTTATCAAATCTAATTATAGCGAGTTTGCTTATGTTTAGATCTTCGTGCGATTTTTACCAATTAGTTGTTGTTTGTATTAAATGTGTTCAGTATACATAAATAGCCAGCGAAAGGAGTAAATTCCGGCACAGGTGAATGTAGTTTGTGATGACCAACATGAGGCTAAAACCTGCTTGGAGCGCTCTCTGTGAACAAATATAGAGTTTCTCCCTAGAGGGCAGCAAAAGACAGTGAATAAATGTTCGAAAACAAGTCTTTATTTAATTTTTACATTAGATTTTATAAAAATTGGGTAAATAAATGTGTGAATTGTACCCAATGCAATTAAAATCAATGGAGAAATAATATAAATGTAAATAAAATTGTGGAAGATAGTCATCATTAAAAAATACAAGAAGGTGCCGAAATCTGCTATTGGTTTTGGAAAAGTGATAAATTTGCTGGAAAACCAAATTCCTAAGATAAGAAATGGAATTTGGTAGTCTGGTGGCTTGATTAGTACGAAGAAATTCATAATAGCAGTGGCTATTTTTTTTAATTTGAACATTTATAACTGAAATAAAAAATAAGATACATAAGTGAATAAGCAAATGAGTTATGTATTTATATAGATAATCAAAATTATGTACAAAATCGAGAAACTTACGTGTTTAAAGGAGAGTACAGACAGTCTAGAAACCAGAAACAGCTCTTATGAAATGAAATAAACACATTTTTAAATAAAATAAAGCATGACGTAATGGCAGATGTCACAATGCTTTGAGGATAAAATACTTTCGTTGATGTTAAGAATTTTCCTGCTTACATACAATTTGTACTTTTGAAAATACTTTAATAACAATAACAATTCAACACATGTGTACACATGTAAGTTATTGAGTAGTTAAAAATTGAAAACAATGTCCCAGTTAATATTTGTTGACTTAAAAAACAAGCAAAAATAATAATAATTTTATTTACTAATAAAAATTTTAACCATTAATATTTTGAACTTCTCCTTCTTAATTATATGGGTTTTGTTAATAATTAAATAATACACTTTTCTATGTCTGCTTTAGGTTAGGTTTTGGTTAATTTATTGTTTTATTTTAATTATTGCTGTCAATAGATGGCGCCACCTACTCATGAACCACTTTAAAGCTGCAAGATAACAAGTTATTAACCTTTGTGTGAAATCAGAGTTGTTATTTTATTATTATTTCTTTTTTCAAGATATCAATAAATTTTTATTATTTTTGTTATTAATTTTTTACATGGTTTTTAATTTTTGTTTAAAATTATTAATTTTGGCTTATTTTAAACAATTGTTTCCACCTCCTATTTCCTACTTTATGGTTGAAGGCCTTTTCGGTCCATGGGATCATCATCAGAACTATTTTGTTTTCTAATTATTTTTTCTAATTTAAATTTTGGGGATATTTTTAAAACAAATCCATATCCAATCCAGTTATCCCAACCATCAAATTTGTTAGCAATAGCTATAGAACAATCTTAAACATAAGAACTCTGAACTAAATAATCATAGGATTTGATGTTATTTTGGAGTAAAAAACATAGATAAAATTATTGAATATGTTATTTATTATATGTTTTGTTTGTAAGTAATTGTTGAAAAGAAATATTATTGTATATCATTGTAGAATATTAAAGAAAATAAGTAAAAGTAAATATGTTATATTTATTTCAGTAAATTTATCATGAAATTTTGTAAATTTTACAAAATGAGTAATAAAAAAAGAAATTGTCGAAAGAAATTTAGAATTTAGTTTAATATTATCTTTATTTTTCATTATATTAAATTTCTACAAATCAAATTTGTCGTTAACACAAATAACACATGCATTAATTTTCTAAATTCAAACTTTAGTTTTGATACTATCAATAAATTTACATCCAATAAGTTAGAATATGATTTCTTGAAGATTAATTGAGTATTTCTTTGAGTTTCTATTAAAAAAATCTGCAAATTCAACTCCATTTTGATTATAAGTCTTGAAAACAAAGCTAGAGTCAATAATCTCCCAACCGTAACATTGCTGGTATCTGTCAGCGTGTATCTCAATTTTGCAATTTCCAAGGTATATGGTATGTTGCAGCTTCTACCGTCAACGACTACGTAGCCCCAGAATTCCGCCATTCTTCTAGGGCGAAAGTCGTTGTTAGATGGATTACCATTCCCTGCTCTTTTAAGTTAAATTTGTGAGTGTTTTCTTAGCCGAAATCGAGCAGATTTGTGAAAATGTGGTTCTTCGTGCAACAAATAAGGTCTGTGTAGTTACAGGATATATATTTAGATCGGGGTTTTTGCGAAATTTGTAATTTTCTGGCGACGCCTTTTGATCGCCATTGTTGGGTGGATTGCGTCGTCGTGGCCAAGTCGGCCATTTTGCAAAAATCTTTCAATTTCGTGTTTAAGTGTGTGTTTTAGTGAATCAATCTAATCTAAAAATACGTAAAGTAATAATTGTGAGTGATCATCATTGAAATAGATGCGATTTTTCCCGATTACGTCATCAGGATGCGCAAATGAACAATTTGCTTGAACAAAGGAAGTAGATCAATTTGGATCTACTGCAGCAAAATTTGAAATTTGGTTAGAAATGTTTCAGTTGTTCATAGTAAATATGCGATTTTTCAATATGCATTTCAGATTAAATCGTTAAAATATAATTACAACATGTTTTTTAGGCATTATGTTGAGGATTAATAAACACGCGTAATTAAATGTTGTATTAATAATGCGCAATAGTAAAATCGACCGTTATTTTAACGAGTATTAGGCTAGTTTCCTGACAAAGATTTTCGCAATTCTTAAAATGTTCTTAAAAATGGCTGCTTTGAATGCAGATGTTTGAAAAACAAATTCAAACCTATTTCCAGTTCTATGAACTGCAACGAATCACTATGATCAAATGCCCACATTGATCAAAACGAATATTTTTTCAAAATTTAACACTAGGCGACTAGATAAAACATACTTGTTATATTTTGATATTACGCAGTATTGATCCATCGAAAGCGCAGTAAGTTTATAGTTTTCATATTAATACTTAAAAATGTGTTGTGATTGAATTTTTCCGAGTTTCTTTACGGAATTTCTCTGCGATGTGTATTACAAAGTCCATTTTACGTTGTTCAACCGTTCTTTTTTAATTCAAATTTCAACTACGTGGGATCCCGCTTCTCTGAACCAAGAGAAACGATCGGCCATCTTGGTCTTTTGTTCGCTTAGGTTTGAAGCTAAGGTAATGTATTTGCTGTACTTGTTTTACCAAGTATTTAGCAATGAGGATTGCAACTAATCACATTAAATAGGTAAATATCAATACCTTATTTATTTTAATAAAAAAATTCATCTATTTTTGGGAGAAATTTTTCAGGGTCCGCGATTAGTTTAATACAAATTATTTTATATTTGAATTTTCTACGCAGTTTAAATCAAGAGTAAAATAGTAAGTATATAGAATAGAATGAACACAACAGTTTTTACTTTAGTTATTAACTTGTTAGATTTTGATTATTTTCAGATGTCTGGAGTACAATCGGAAGCATTTCTTCTGATACCCGGCATTAAGTATACTCTTGTTTACTCTTTTGTTTGGATAGAAAATGTAGGTAGTGTTCGGAGTAAATTTGTCTACATGTAATAATTATTTTTTTCTTTTCAGGTTTATCCTGGTCGCCATCTTTCAATTGTACTTTGTAAGTGCAAGCTGCTGTAATGGCTGCTTACAATGGGCTGATTCACAATGGTTTCTCAAAAATGAGATTTTCTCATGCGAAATCACTTTAGATAGCATAAATAATTCCATAAATTAGTGTAGAAATGCCCAACTAGTCTGATTTTAGTCGAGACTGAGTAGTTCTTACTGAATTAGATCCATAGCCATATTAGTACAGTTACAGTTTTCTGTACGTATACCATATTTACAGAATGTGCTTTAATCTGACGCGACAGATGGCAAACACCAAACGCTTCAGGTCGCTGCTCCTTGAACTGTACAGTACACATTTTATCTTGGCTTCTGCAATACCAAGGGCTCAAAATACTCAATCCACCATTTTCAATTTGAAAATGGCTTGAATTTACGAGGGCACCCAGTATTTTTTAAATAGCACATTTAGATGCACTTCTGTTGACAAAATATGGTGAACAGTTACAGCAGCATTTAGAAATTTTGCTAATCGCATTTTCACGATTAACGAAAACATTGTTTGCAAATGCGTTCACAGTAGTTCGTCTTTCGATGATCTAAAAACATGTTTTTCCCACATCAGTGGTAAAAAAAACAAGGAAAACTGGTTTACATTTAGAAACTATTATTATTACTTGCACACTGTATGCTTATTACAGGTTTAGTTGTTAGAAAAGTATTAATTTTAATTAAAAAATTGTCAAAGTTATAATTCTAGACTAGAAGAAGATTAAATGTTCGTATTGCCATATCAATTTAATTGATGCCATTGACACAAGATGGCTTAACGCAGATGTTCTATTTAATTAACGATGCCACGAACAGAACTTTATAAGGCTTCTTAAGTTCGAAAGGTCATTCGGGCATTCACTCTGCTTCTTAACCTCAACTTGGGGTTTATATTCTCATTTCTTTAAGGTGACATCCATCCTTGAAACACTCCAATCTTGACACCTTAATTTTTTTGTTTTAGTGCAAAAAATTGCAATATTCGAATTAAATGTTGGTTTTTGTGGGTTTTTGGGAGATGGAGGTGTGGAGAACGGGTTACCAGTTGATAATTGCATCTGACTGGTTAAACCACTTAGTTGTTAGGCCAGATGGGGGATCGCGTTCAAATTCTATTTTCAACTGATGGTGAGAAATTCCTGTTTCTGACTATTGAAATAGAATACACGCCACTCCTTAACTGAGTTTCCTGTGGGTTTTTTTTTGTTCACGTTTCCTGTCCTTTGAAACGGAGTTCTAATTTATGGCCCCAGCAATTTTAGTCTAGCCCTCCATTCCCTGCTGTATTCAATTATCCCCTCCCCACTCCCCAAAATGGGCGATAATTCATTCAATCTTCGGCAAAATATATATAAAAATGAGAACAACACCAACTTTTTAACGATTTGTTCTGTTGCACAAATAGGCTTAAAAATGATTTTTTTAAATTAATTTTTTAATTATTAACATTTTCTTTATTTATAATTTTCATTATGTTAATTGGATTAGATTTGATGGGATTTAAGTAATATTATATTCTCTTTTCAGATATTGAAATATCTAAAATTATTATTCAGCCATTTTGGAATGATTTGAAAATTTAAATTTAAAAAAAAAAGAAGTTAGATCAAAAGTGGGTTAATTTTTAAAGTGTTTGGTTGAAGTATTGGGTTTTCTTTTATAAATGTTTACAACCATAGGTTCAGATCGAGGTATTTTTCACTCCGGACTAAAATTCAAGATGGCTCTCCTTTTCCTGTGAACCAAGGGCGAAGCTTACGTTGATAGTGCGGATTTTTACAGCGGGACGGCGCTTTAGCCACAACGTCACTGAATCGCATCGGTGAGTAGCTATGTTTATTGTTAAACTTCCTTGGCGCTTCGGTTGGCTGGATTCTCGACCTGAAAATTAAAACACTTAATTTTTTTTTTAGTTTTAAAATTTTATTCTCAATTTTAACATCTGAACAGTTCACAACAAACCATTAAATTTTAACCAAAATTTGGCACTGTAAAGTGAAATATAATTTTAATTATTTTAGTGAATATTAAGCCTCGGCCTATACATAAACTGCAACAACACAAAAACAAGTTTAATTTAAAAAAAAAAACAATAACATAAATAACTTTTATTTATAAAATTTATTCATATACCATTTACCTCATTCTTATCAGCAAAATCATTAAAACTATTAAAATTGTCATTATTTATTGTTTAAATATGGATTATGAATGTGCCGAATAGCAAAAAGTCTTAAACAACGAATATTGAATAGTATTGAATATTCAGAAGTCTTAAATAACGAACATAATTTTTACTATTTTATTTTTGAAATAAATTTAATTAAAAATATAGTGAGGACTTAAAATGAAAATTTAATAATTAAAATTGCAAATCCTTTATTTCATTAAAAAAAATTTTGTATTTATATTCGATTGGATTTTCGAGTAGTCCAACTGTAGTATTTGGCCGAATGTCAAGTAGCCAATGCTAATTTCGGATCGAATAGGCCAAATACCGAATATTTCTCGAATATTCGAGAATATTCGGCACATCCCTAGTATGGATGCTTTCACGCAGCCTATAACAGCTAAAACAAGTAAATGATTTTTAATGAGCATTGCCATGAATGAAAAACACATTAAACCACTATTACAATGAATTTATTGCTTTATGCGATTTCTTTTAATGAATTTATACAGTAAAAGCAATTAAAATTAATGAAATACTTTATTCATATTCATTGTTATTTTCAAATGCAGATTGACAATTAGTCGAAGATGGTTTTGGAGAAGATTTGCTTGATTAATTCTATGAAGAAAGTCGAAACGATACTCCAAAAAAGCTGAACCATGTTAAGAATGGGGTTTATTGCAAAGTCGAGAAATCTTTCTGATAAAGTAGTTGAATAAGTTTGCTCAGTTAGAGCTTCCATATTTTTACCAGCACATAAGCAACAGAAACTTAATATTATCAATGTTATTGCATTTCTGAAGTAAAATTATGAGAAAAATATATATTAATATTAAGATAATTGAATAACTGTAAAAATATTTACTTGCCTTATCCTCAGCCAATTTGTATAGATCCTGTTTGTTTGGTAGAACATTTTTTACTGAAAAGTCTTAATGGAATCCATTTGTACAGCTGCAGAACAAACAATAGAAAAATTAATTTAAAGATAAGAGAATAATTCCGATTTATTGTTTGGATTTATATAATGAAAAGAAGTATATTTTTAATTGAATATAAAATATTTATAAATTTCTATATTGAACATAAAAACTGAATTTTTCTAAAGTTAACAATAGACTAGCACATGATGTTAAATACATATGTATAACGTTAAATTGAATGAATTATTGTTGAAAACCCCATTGTTACTTGGTTCGGCAATTCGGCTATGTTTACTTGGATGCAGTCTGGTTGAAAATTGCTTCAAAATTAAAATTTTTCCAAAATTACGCATTGATGTCATGAAAAGTAATCAATCGGAGTGACTTATCTATTGGCGGCCATGTTTTGGTTGAAAATTCGAAATTTTAAAATTTGAATTGGATATAATGCTCTTACTAATATTTTACAATAGCCAGCACCTGTTTCAGTATCGTATTAAGAGTGTTTAATTGAGGTTGGGAAATTGAAATTAGGGGGATAAATGTTGATTATATACATATATTTATTATAAATATACATTATTAAAATTTTCACTTTGGGAGATTATATTCCCAAATTACAATACTGATCTGCCTCGCTGGGAAAGTAAGAATTGAAAAATTTCTGTTTCTTTTTATGACCCAATGCAATTTTTAAACACTTATGTGGTATCTAAAAGGTAACAGGTAATTTTAATTAAGTACATTTTATATAATTCAAACGAATTTTGAAAATTTATTTAAAAAAGTTTCAGCTGCACATTGTAAATGTGTTATTTTTCTGTATGCATTGCAGATTATAAGTTAAAAGCATAATTAGAACATGTTTTTTGGTACCACAGTGAAGAAGTTGCAAACATGCGTTATTTAATGCGAGATTAATACTGCGTAATGATGAAATTATTTTTATTTAACAAGTAACAGTTCTAGTCTCCCGAGTTTCTTAATTGCTACTTATTGGCGTAAATTTTTTTCGAAATGAAATTTCATTTCCTTAAGTTATAATAATAGTCCAAATTTAATTGTTGGAGACTAGGTTATATGGACTTGTTTTGATTTTGCTATTACGTAGTTTTGATTGAGCTAAAGCGCTCTAAGTTTGTACGTTTTTCGCAGTAGTACCTAAAAATGTGTTGTAATTGAACTTTTAGCGCATTCCTCTTGTGGAATTTATGTGTAATGTGTATTACAAATTCATGTTACTGTGTGCAACTGTTCTTTTTTAACTTAGATTTTTACGTCATAATGCCACATAAGTTGGAATTTAAAACTATTCGACAATTAATGTTACATTTTAAAAATTCGGTTTATGCACATTTTTGTGTCGAGTTTGCATCCGTGTAAACATAGCTCAACATATTTCATACACGGTAAGCTTAGCATTTTGATGTTAATTTTAAATTTTACTAATCTAATTTTGTTTTACAGATATGCTGAAAACAAACGATCAGCTAAATGAAAAATTTGTCATCCTTATCCTAACGAATTGTAATCCCAATTAATATTTATTGTGATAACTAATGACGAATATTATTACATTTTGTATGTTAAATCCCAAAGAATGTTATAAATTATAATGATTTGTGAAAAATTGTCCCTATTTATTACCGCTGTGTAAATTTGTCACCAGTTGTCACTACAATACTTAGATTTTATTTATAACTCAATGGCTTCAATGCGCTTCCATACAATTGCAGGAAAGTTAGGTAAATGTTAGATGCAATGGCGAAAAACTTAAGATTTATATTTCTTATTCATAGTTATTTCATATTTAGTTAAAGTAGAATTAATACTTGGTAGCTTTTTATTCAATTCTGGTTCATTAATTGGATGCTAACTGCTATTTTTTAATGGAGGTTTAAAACATTTAGTTAAGGATTGTCGCAACTCTCGCATGCAAATCGGCCATCACCAAATATTTATCTTAAAATTAAACTTGTCCAAGTTTAAGTTAACTGAAAGATTTTATAAAGATATAGCCAAGTGAAAATGGAAAAATGATTAGTCTTAGTTTTTTTGGCATTGAATTTAATTATATTAAGGCTTTATGTAGAAATTTTTATTTAAATTAGTGAAGGGCCTAAAAAAATTACAATGAAGCCTATACTCCTCTACTAATCTTCCATTGGGTTTAAATTGCGCCTATAGCCTCATTTGTCCATAATTTGCCACTGAAGTACAAGGATTGCGATGGAAAACTGGAAACGTTACTTTCAAAATCGATCAATTTAAACGAGTTACGGAAATAGGTATTTTATGTAATTAAAATTCAACCGGAAGACCAACTGCTGTATTTTTGAACAATAGTTATGTACCACTGAATTGATATAGTGAATGGGGGTGAAGATTCTGGTAATAAAAACTAGCAAACAATTCACGCTGTCTCATGTTTTATGTGTGGATGTTATACAACTGACAAGAAACTACAAGAAAATCTTTTCTGCGAGACACAAGTAAGTGAATTTTTGTTTTTATAAGCCTAATTATCGTTAATATTCAAAACGGAAAATTAATTTGTTCCAAAATTTAGTATTAAAGTTTGTCACTAGTCTACAACATTGCTTCAAATAATTCGCTACTATTTATTTGGAAATTAATTCCGTAGTAGCAGCTTTCACATAAGCAATAAAAATGCAGATTCGAGATTTGCTATTTCACAACAGCTGCACTTTTGTTTAAGAATTCTATGTTATCAGCAGTTATTCAATAATTTTTTTAGATAAGCTAATTATTAATTTTTAATATGATTTATGATATTTTTAAATCTTGTATAAAGGATTGGATGTCTGATATGTATACACTAATTTAGCATTTTAGTACGATTCAAGATTTGACTACTTGTTGTTAGATGGATTTTGTGAGATTTGAGAGTAGTATTTTAAAAGCGTCATGATCAAAACTGTTGAAAATTCCACCCTTTTGGTCAGAAAAAAAAGATGACCAGACCGAAAAAAGGTCCTCTGGAGCAAAAATGCCGCCATTGTTAGTGGGTGATGCAACACTCAAATTTATATTTATTTATTAACAAATAATTTTTTAATTCTTAATTACTTTTTATCAATGTTCAGTTGATTAGATTGCCTTGAGTTTCAGTATCTATAACTGTTTAGCCTTCAATTTTATTTCTTATATTTGATTTCGTCAAACATATTTTTAACTCTGTTCGTATTTATAGTTGCAATAGGTTTGACTGATTAATAATTCATTTTAAAGTTGTTTGGTTTGGTTTAAAAGTTGGTTCAGTTGCTTCCAAACTTCAATTGTAAATGTTTATTTAAAACTTTTCCACATGTACAATAAGTTTTTTTCAATTTTTATCACAAAAATCTACATGTAAAAAGCAATTTGAATAAATCATTCAATTCTTTATTTATGCTCCAAAGATTTAATCTTTAAAGGAACAAAAAATATAAATTTTTCGTAACTTTAATCTTATATTTTCTTATGAAGAGCTGGAATATTTTTTGTAACAAAGAAAAAAGAAAGCAGACAACACCTTATTCATAGCCTACTCTTGAGTTCATTTGACAACTTTATTTTGGTAACAAGATGGCGCCATAAAATCTGTTATGAGAATCCAGAGACAAGATGGGGAAGAAAAATAAAAAGAAAACTAAATGGCTTCCTTTAAATATAGGTAAGATATATTTTATTGTTTAGTTTAATTTAGTTGTATTGTCAGTTAAATTTAATACTTGCATATTTCGATAGATTCGCTGAATTTAACTTTAATACACGCTCTTTATATCAATTTAAATTTAGATTAACACGTGACTCATAGCGAAAAATTTGTAAATTTTTTTTGTAGAGTTTAATTTTTTAATTAAATAAGAATTTAATTTGAAATTGCTATTTTAAACGCAGAAAAATCACATAATCCGACGGAAAATCACTTTTAAAAATAGATGTTAGATTTTTGAAAACAAAATTAGTTAACAATTCTACCGCAAGGAAATTTAAACTAATGCCTTGGCCATTGCCAAAACCTTAAAGTTGAACAACGGAAAGTGCAACAAGGAATGCAATGGCGGAGAAAACAAAAATGTTGTTGGGTTATTGGATCAGGAGAGCGAAGTTTATTAATCAGACATTATGACTTAAATTTAACAGAAAACCAAGCCGAAAATAAGGATGGAAGTCAGGATAGTACATCAAACACTGAAACTAAGTGTAATTCTGGTAAGAAATTACAAATATTTCTTAATTATTTTGCTAATCTTATTCTATTTATTTAGAAAAACAATATTCCAACTCAATTTCCATGAATTCAATAGATGAAAATGAAATGCAACCATCTTGTACCCCATCTGGTGAGAAGAATAGTAGTTAGGACAAGTTAACTTTAATTTATATTTTTAATTTGAAATAACTAGGATCGTATTATCCGTTGATGACGCATCCAGTTTACATGGCATTTCCTCTTCCACGTGTTTATCATCCTAATTTTGTTTCTCAAAATAGCTACAGACCTTTACAGCCATTAGATTGGTTTAATCAACGAATTCCGGCTAATTGTCAAATTTATCACGCGATGGCGCCACAAGTTCCAAAATATCTTCGACCTAGGACCGGTTACCAAGTAATAATTTATATATATATTATTTGTTTTAAAATAGTTAAGATTTAATTTTATTTTAATAATTTGATTTAATTGTACTTTTCTAGAATCCATTTTATTGGAACTCGGTTCTAATAAACCCGTATTCAAATTTCACAACGTCTCAAATTAATCCTGAAAATTACTCTTCCGGTTACACTTACCCAGGCCACTATTACGGACCAGCATCATTAAGCAGCGTACATACAAGTTAGTGAGAAATTTTTATTTCTAATTTATTTTTGGCGGATGCAGTCATAATTTTTTTATTTAAACGTATTTAAACATATTCATAGTCTCATTTCAAACTCAACAAAATGGCGGAAAAAGAAAATTACCGATTTTAGCAGAAAAACTGGTATAATTAGTGTAATACGTTCAGTATTACACTAATGTATATTTGTACTCTTTACGGTTTTAATAAGTAATAACTCATAAATTTACATCATTTGAATTTACATAAATTTACACAAATTGAAATTAACGTTGATTTGTTGTGTATCGATATGTAATAATGGCGAGAATAAGCAAAATGAATAATATTAACGTTAAAATTTCCACTTTGCATTAATTTTGAGTATTATTTGTGCTCATAAAGTTGTAATTTTTGGGCGAACAAAACCATTAATTACTGAAATTAATCGATGATATCATTTCCTGTGGTTGACTGTTTTTGAAATGTGATTTTGAAACATTATATGTGAGCTCATCCTGAAGCCAGATATTGAAAGAATGCCAAGTTTCCAAGTTTAGTCTTCTAAACTAATGTAAATTTAAAAATAACTCGGAATTTTTAACACATCAACTTTTTATTTACGCCAAATAAACAAACTAAAAACCAAACAAACCCGACAAAACTCATCAATTTTTAGAAAAAAAAATTATTTCCTCATCTTGAAATTCTAAAATTAGAAAAAGAAAATTCATTAAATGAATTCCCAGCTTTATGACGTCATAACATTTTTTTCTCCTTGTTGCTTGCAATTGAAGTATGGCAGAATCGACTGTGCTGTGAAACCCGCTTTGAAAGAGCTCAACAGGTGATTGACAGAAAAATGTAAACGAGTTATTCTATTTAATTATCTCAATGCGAATTAGGCTTAACTGTTGTCACACTTGAATGACTTTATAAGAAAAACCGTTAATTAACTATTCCACGTGGTTTGTCTCTGCCTGGATTTAAATTCAGGTAAATAATATTATTACAAGATTTAATAATTTGCTTAAATTCACATAATTAGCATAAACCTATCGTATTTGATGACTACCTTAATTCTAATTACAGGTTATTAATTAAACTGGTGATTTATTGTGTATTTTAAGACGCAGCATCTCGTTGCTATAGCAACTTAAAGGTTTGTTGTCAGGGCAACCATACATCGATAATTGGCAATCACCATAGCAACTGGGTTTTAAATAAGGAGATTTATTTTCCTTTTTTTCCTCCCTTTTTTAACACCTCATTTGGCGCGTTCAACTCACACTCGAGCTTTAAATCTAAAAATAAATAAAATAAAGTTGAAAAATCGAATAAATTCTCTTTGTTTTTCAGATGACGTGACAGCAAAACAAAGAACCGAAGACAACAACACCAATACGAGCACAGGTGAGAGACGCATCCAATCCAAGAAAAGGAAGAGGAAGAGGAAAAGGAAACTGCACCTACAGACGGTTAGTTAAAGCTTAAAGTGTAGAATGTAGAAATATTTTTTTTTCAGGTCGAACACGTCACTGGTCTATTTTTTGAAACCCATTTTGATTGCAGACTCCACCAAGTTCACTTGGCGATGAAAGTATCTCTTGTTCAGACTTGCAGCGCATTGAAATGAGTTTGATGGATGATGAAATGGAATCAGCTGAAATTGAACGAGATAATACTGGATCAGAACCGGCAGCTGCTCTGCTAGTGGGTGAAATGCATATGTCACGTGATCAGCTACCCCGACTTCCATTGGTTGATGATTTGTTTGCTGTAAGTTTAGTCGATGAAATAGTGTCAAAAGCGATTGAAATTGCGCTGGAAAGAGAAGAAAAGGTGAATGATTTGGTTTTGGTTGATGCAAATGAAAAGGAATTTGAATTGGAAGATTTGAAGTTTGAGGATGATTGTGTTGATGAGGAAGAGGACTTGGAAGTGTCGCAGTTGTTGATGGGGATTGATAGTATTAAAGATGTTGAAAATGAATTGCAGGATAATGGAAGATCTGCTTCAAATGTTTTTAATCTTGTTGATGTTGATGAAAATGATGATAGTGTTGATAATGTAATGGATGAAATTAATGAAAATGATCCTGGTTTTCGAAATGAGATGAATAATGCACAAGTTCCTGTTGAATTTGATTGGTCTGAAACAAATGGACACACTGAAGATGATGATGATGAGGGCGAAAGGGAATTGGTCACTGAAATTGTTTTTATAAGTGAAACTTCATTTATGGACGAATCTCATGCTTCTGAAAATGATGAAAATAATGAAAATGCTGGAAATTTTGAAAATTCAGAAACCCAACCTGATAATAATGATAATAATAATGATAATAATGATGTCGACATTGATGATAAGGAAAGCGAATTAACAGAATCGGATGAAAATTCAAAATCAAGTTTCGAAGACAATGTCGAAGAAGAGGAGGAATTTGTCGGGGAAACTTATATGGACATTGGAGATCACCAACAATTTTACGATCCACATAAGGTGAAGGATTATTACCAAATTTGTACCAATATGGATGTGCCAGATTCACCGTTGGAGAAAGGCGAGAAAAGTTGTCAACCGGTGTTTGATGTTGTCACAACTCAGCCCTTACCATCATATACCAAACCAACTAAAATAGTACCGAGAGAGGAGTCAGAGCCCAAAGAATTGCCAAATAGACATGCTGAAATAGTTGTTCACGAAATGGACGATGATGTTTCTGAATGTGGATCTGAGGATGTTGATACAATTGGTCATCGGTATCAAAAGAGTGAGACTGTTAAGAATATTTATGTCAATCAATTGTCATTGGCTGCAGAATTGTTGAGGGCTCAACAGGACATTCCTTATGATAAGGAGTTTAAACCGATTGAAAATGATGTGAAATGTCTGCAACAAACTGCAACTACATCACACTCCAATCGCCATGTTTATGACAAATTTTATGGAAATTTAAGCGAAATAGAAATGGGGTCTATTGATACTACTCAACCAGAGTCCTGTAAGGAAGTGAGGGATAGTGGGGTTCAGTCTGAAGAATCGGGTGATGAAGATGAATCGAAGGTGAATAAATAAATAAATCAAATAAATGGACACTGGGCAAACATTCATTACCAATGTTTGCATAGTGTCTAATAAGTTATTAATCTTATTGATGATTTAATAATAATTATTAATAATTATTTGTTTTTGTTTATGCCGCCCAAGCAGTAAGTATATAAAAGCTTTGTTATGGAAGGTGTAATTTGAATCTGCTGCTTTTATCAGACCCTTACTTTCCGCGATTTTGCGAAATAGCAGTTTTTGCAATTTTTTTAGCTTTCAGCTATTTAAAAAAGTGTTACGTTGATAGGATCGTCACCCGTTTTTAGAGATTTGCGGGGCTGTGTGCAAATAAAAATTTTGGCTAAAAAGTTAACTTTTATATA
>JAQFZN010000704.1:0-24300 GCA_034687075.1 Geophilus carpophagus
CATCAATTCAGGTTTCAAGTTTAAAACTTTAATTATTTGCAATTATTAATTTTTTTTTGTTCGAATTATAAACACATTATACATGGTAATAACTGACAAATACTAACAACAACAACTTTGAAAAATAAATGTTAGAAATAGTTAATGATTAGTGTCGAGGAATTTGAACATTACTTTACTTCAATACACAAAATATGTGATTTCTACGTGTAAATTATTAAATTTATTTAAATGATTTATTGATATATTTGCTTCACTGCAATACTTGATTAATGCGTTTGCTTCACTGTAATGTTTGATCAAATATTTGCTTCACTGCAATACTGTATTTGATATGTATTTGCTTCACTGCAATACTGTATTTGATATGTATTTGCTTCACTGCAATACTGTATTTGATATGTATTTGCTTCACTGCAATACTGTTTTTGCTATGTATTTGCTTCACTGCAATACTGTATTTGATACGTATTTGCTTCACTGCAGTAATGTATTTGATTTGTATTTGCTTCACTGAAATATTTGATACGTATTTGGTTCACTGAAATATTTGATACGTATTTGCTTCACTGCAATATTTGATCAAAATATTTACTTCACTGCAATACTCGTATATGAATTTTTACTTTATTTATTTATTAACCAATTACAATAATTTATTGAAAATAAGAATATTTTATTATTAAATGACTATTATGCTCTAAAATTTTTTATTGCAAACTTTTTCTTTACATTTTGCATAATAAAAAAGTTAGAAAGCATTGGTCATTAAGCACAAACTAAATTGTTTTTATTGGCATTATTAAACTGGTCATAGCACTTTCTATTCAACTGCCTTAACAATTGCTTCTATTTTTATTTTCTAATTTATTTTCTAAAATAAAAACACTTTAAAAATATTATATCCATTAAAAATAAAATTAAAATAAAAAAATCATACTATACGCTTTAAAATTTCAATATTAAGTGGAAAAAAATTCGACATTAAAAAAAAATCCTTTCAGTTATGACAAAATTTAATTGAGGTCCCGAAAATTGAATTTTCTTAACACCGACACTCACCTCATGTTCATGGAAGCATGAGTCAATTTTATTAATTATCTCTATAAGGTGTTTCTTAATTAAATGCCCACACCTTTAGATGTCTCGGTTAATTATACCCACATCAAAAAAGTTACAGAATGAAAAAAAAAATCCAACTATTTAGAATAATTTATACTTTTATCATTAACTTAACTTCATTAAATTTTTACTTATCAATTAATGAATAAACAAATGACAAGACGCTTTCTAAACACGCACAAAATCAGATTGAAATTGAAATTACTCATTTTTATTACAAAACCTCAACCTGGAAAGGAAAATAAATATAAAAAATAATAAATACGAGGTCAAAGCCTTTGCTGGACTGTCCAATACTGTCACTATTCCTCGACCTGTCACTATACGAGTGCTAAGATTCGACATTCCATACAGCTCCCTCTAGTTCCTGTTTCCACCCAAAAATAAGTTCTGAACCAACCCTAGGGAGGAGGTGAGGAGAAAAAAAAAGGCAGGAGGAGTTGCACACATCACTAGTGTGCTAGGAGATTGGAGTATGAAGGAAAGGAATATTCGTTCCAAAGGGAGGAATAGTGCATTGACCAGATGGAAACGATTCGGCTGTGTATGGTGTGGTGGGACTGCTCAATCCATCAACCTCGAGTCCAACCAAGCTTGTGTGAGTGGAGGAAAGTGTTGGAGATAGGGAGCAGTGCAGGTCAATACCACCAATATATATACAGGCGGTCGAATCGAAATCGTATAACAGGCCCTTTCCTTACCTATTTAAGGAGAGGTATATTGGCCCATTGCAAAGTATATGCGCATGCGTATAACTATACAGTAAACAAACTAAGAGATTTTTATCCTGATTCTGATTGTTTACTGCACAAGAAGTGACTGTTAATGAGCTATTACTACTACTTCTGTAAGCGATGATTTTTGTATAATTTACATATAAAATATATTAAATTAATTTAATTTACTCAACGAAATTTAATTAATGAAAGCAATGTCTTTGTGGTACTCCACCAGTGAGCTAAAAAGCAAATGCGGTTGTTTTGTGTTACAATGTTGCTGTGCAAATTATAATGGCATTATTTGCATTGCTAATTGAACAGTAAGAAGTATTGGTTGTATTCGGTGTACTGAAGTTGGTCTGTCACTGTATTAGTAGTAGTGGAACAGCTAATTCAGAGCTGTTGAAACAGTTCCTAATTTCTATTCAATCCCAATTTTCTATCAACTTGAGAAATAAACTTAAAATTTCATTGCATTCTCACACATCCCCTGTGTGAATTTGCTCTATTTGTTCTAGAGGTTACCGCTTGATGCAACACAATTTTCTACTTTAAACCAATAAGAATTGAAGGTGGTGAAAAATAGTGATCAGTGTGAAAAAAATAGAAAGCATCTTTTACACGGACTTTAAGCTTCAGCTTTCTTTTTCCGGTAGAAAATTGTAAACAAAATAAAAAATAAAAATATTTGTGAATGAATTAGGTCAAGTTTTGTTCATTTCTTCTTTTTATTTTATTTTTTTTTTATTTATGATATCCATTAAATTAAGGCAAGGGCAGTAAAAGTTGATTAAAGCGAGGCGTGTATTTGTAAAGCAAATGCGCCAAGTTTTGTTTGAGCATTAAATGTAAAGTGAGATGGATCTATTGCTCTTAATGCAGTCGCATGCTGACGGCTTCTCTAGATTGAGTTGAAGGCAGTGCTTAAGATTTTAAATTGAATTACTTCAGATTCAATTAAACGGTTTCAACTAGTTTGCGCCAAGTTGATAAAAAAAATAGAAAAACATAAAGTGTGTGTGCTCATTTAGTTGTGGATAGGTCAGCTTGAAAAGTGATAAATTCGGTCGAGTTAGCAGATTTGATCTTGCTGCACTTTTCGTATATTGTTTTCTTGACACCTTTTGCATGGTTGCAAAACTTAAAATTCACGTGTGCCTGTCAAACCAAATTGGTTTGCAATGTTCTGCAAGTGAAAGGCCACTTGATTTATTGTTTTAATGAATTTGTCAGAAAAGTTTTGCTACTTTTTTTTGTTTATTACTTATGAAAAACGCTAAATTGACAATTTATTGCTAAGGTGAAGAATGCGAAATAAATTCAAGTGCTGAAATGTTTGTATTTCACTTAATTCAACTATTTTAAAATTACACACGCAAAAAATACGAAATATAAAAGTCTGATTATAAAGTTCTACAAGTTTGTTTGTTTTATACGGACGATACAGAGTTTGTGTTTGATTTTGAAATACCCATTAAGTACACAATATATGTATTGGTATTTTAAGTGGCAGTTTGAATATAGGAATAATTTATAAAAGTTTCGAATCTAAATGGTAGGCTGTAAAAGAAATTAGTGGTACGCCACATGGATCAATAAGGATGGATAGTGCAGTTAACTCTTCACTGAAATGCACCAGGGCCTATTTTCAATAACAAAGTGTAGGCTTTATTTTATGTTTATTTTATTGGTGAGATTCATGCTTCTACTTAAATGGGGGTTGGGGGTCGCAAAATTTAGGGTGTAAGGAAAAGAATATGTTGTTTCACCTGCTTCACTTTATTGGTTTACATTGCCGAGTTGAGAAATACAGAATCAATCTCAGAAAATAAGAAAACAAACAAATGCATTGAAATTTACAGATTGTTTGTTTAGCAGTTAACTCGGAGGCATTTTTATTAATTTCTTGAGATTTTTAAAGCAGTTACAGCAACATAAAGTTGAAATATACATATTTTTTTATATTCTACGTACACAACTTTAAGACAACTAGTGAATAGAAAACAATTTTAGTCGAAAATCTATTAAATCTAGTGTTGTGAAAGAGAAAGAGAAGACCTAATAGCGCTATATAGTTTCAAGAGCACTAATTGTGTAGCAGAAGGTACGAATGTAACGGCTAGATCTAATCAGATGAAACAGATGATGAAAGAAGCCAACAACACAAGTGATAAGGAGCAAGTGGGCTGATTGGATTGGAAACTTTATATATATTTTTTTATTTTATTCGGCGACGAATGAGGTTGTTGGTGTTAAATATTGAATAATAGGGTGGAGTTGTGAATGGTGGTAGAGAAAAGTGTTTTCACAGCTAACAGTGGTTTGCTTATACATCTTTGTTAGTGTTATGGAGGAGTAATTAAAACGGTACAGGGTAAAAGATGGTGGTGTCAGTGAGTGTGCAGTTTATCTTGTTATTTCAGTGGTGGGTGAAAATGAAATTAAACCTGAGCTTACATCTAATCCCATGTAAAATGAAAAGTTGCAAGAAAATAAATAAAGTTGGTGCTGGTGTTTGGACATGTAATTCATTGCTGTCAAAAAATGATAAGTTTGGAGGTTGTTTTTAAATTGATAATGAATTATGATTTGATTTAATAGAAAATGCACATTTTCCATCGTGTTATTTCAGTATTTCACCTTAATATTAGCCCTTTGCTCCTATAAACATTTGACACTTACCTACCTTTCACTTTTTTTTCTATTTTTTATTTTTATTTTATGACCCCCACCACCTTTTCTCGTTTTTTTTTCTTCTCCTATATTAGCTTGTCTGCACATTAGCTTTTACTTGAGTTCGCTCGTCCACAACATGCAGTTGACCAAATGCAGTTGGCAACGACTGTAATGGAAACGTTACAGCTGCCATTGAACGATTTTGAGTCTACGTTGGACTGTTCCAAGACATTTACTTTGATCGGCGATAACCTAAAATACGACATTCCCCCTTCATCATCCTGTTTTTCTTTCATGGTTTTTTATTTTATTTTTGCTAAGTTTGGTCAAAAATATTATTTTTTTCATCTTTTTTTTAAAGAAATCAAGTGAAAATAAAAATAACAAAAATCAACATTTATTTTTTTTTACTTTTCAATGTTCAGTGATTGTTAAAGATGATTGAACTATGTGAAATTTAATTAAATAATTAATTTAAAATAATTAAAATATTTAAATTATTTAAATACTTCAATTTGATACAATGTCAAGCAGCAAAGCTTCAGGGGGTTGCACATTTCTAATTTTAATAATTAAACTTAGATATTTTGTGGTTAATTAACTGAAATATTGAATTTTATTTCAATATTAATAATAGATTTTGCCTTTAATATTAATAGAATGTTATAATTAAATTTCTTCATTTTATATGAAAAAGGAAATGATATGGATGAGTCATTTTCGATTTTTGATAAGACAAATCCCATGATGTCGCATTTGTAGAGTAGAAGATATTTAATTACGAATGACTAGCCAAATCAATGTTCATTTGAGTTGGTTGGCCCACCAGGGAAATCATGCAATGTGTTCCAGTGACAAAAGACAGTGCAACATCAGCAACTAGGACCTTTCACATATCTTTTGTGATAGCCGAGTATATCATGAGTCGAGCAGCTATTGTCACAAAAGAGAAATGAGAGGAAAAAAATAGAAGAAGGAGAAAAAGCTATAAGGACAATTTCTTGCAAGTGGTTCATAGGTTTGAGATAAATGAGAGAGATGGGAATGACACATTGTCCAATATTGAAGAAAAAAATTCTTCAAGATGAGTATTATTTAGTATTTCATTAAATGATGATGAAATCTTTCATTTATTATTCATTAACCTTAGTTTATAAAAAAAAAATAAAAAAATATTTTAAATTGTTTTTTAACATTTTATTTAAAAAAATAAAAATAAAAAATAATTTTATTTTTAAAGAAAAGAAAAACACTTTAAAAATAGCACCCATGACATTCCAAATTTTTGTTTACATTTCCAATCTCGTATCTGGAATTTGTTGAATTTGGTTGTAAATAGAAGAGAAATGTAAAAGGAAAAATTTTTTGAAAAAAGAGGGGAACTTGTAGAGGAAAGATTTCAAAAATTTGTTTTTAAAACCTTAAGGGTACATATGCGAACATTGAAAATTCACATGTGCAGTCGGTTGAAGGGGAAGCAATCTGCACTGCAGTTGCAAACAAGTTGCTGTCGCCTTTGCCACTTCCTCTCACTCTCTCTGCACCGCCCTCCTCTGCCAATTAATAGTGAGGTTGTTGCCCTATGAAGTAGTAATACTGGGTGCCAGGCAGAATCCTCATCTTCAAAAAATAATCCAGAGGATTTAAGCATGGATCTATTGCCTAGGTGTAAGTTGTGAACTTTGATATTAAAAAAATAAAAAATACAAGAATGAAGGAGAAAAGAAAAAAGTCCTCTCATCTTGTTGATGAGCAGGGTAAATGTGCAGACATCATCATCATTATCGTTTTTCTTTGTGCCCTATAACATTTTCTCGTAATAATTTTGATATCAGACCTCTATTTAAGTAAGGACTAAGGTTAAAATAAAATTGTACCATTTATGGCTTTAACCAAAAAAAAAATATATAAATAAATAAATATATAAAAACATTTGTTTTTCCCCTAATGCAAATAATAAAAATAATGTATTGCGATAATATACTTAATTAAATTATAAATCATAGTTTTTTTTACATTAAATTTTCATGTAGCAGCCATTACCCAAGGGTGTTATTATGTTTTTCTCAAGATGAAGATTTTCTTTAATGGAATAAAATGCATTTTTTAAGAAGAGCAAGAAATGCAATTTTTACTTTTATTTTTTTATTTTTTATTTTTTTGTTTGTTTGTTATTATTTAACTGAAATTGCGTGCATTTTTTGAAGTCTACTTTATTTTTCTTTCAACTTGGAAACTCATGCAATGGAACTAGAAAGTCTCCCACACCCACCTCTTGTCTGGCGCTCGGTTCATGGTGTCGCTCGAACCGTGCATGACATGCCGTAGAGGTGACTAGAGATGAGGCAGAGGCGGTTGGTTGGGTAAGTTGGAATATCGATTGATGCTGGACTTGTGGATTTTCTTCCAAGGCCTACCAAGCGAGCAACTGCATTTGCAGCAAGACTCAAATTCAGTGCTGGAAACTGTTGGTTGCCAGTGAAGCATGAGTCCAGCTTCTGCGCATTGCACCGTTGGCCATAAGCAAGTAGAAAGTGTTTGTTTTGCCAAGGTTTCGCCTCATCTGCACACTTGCCAACGGTGATGTTTATCTGACACGAATGGTTCGGATGCAATTGTTTGTCGGCTTGTACATTATAAAACATGAATTTGCATATTTTTTTTATTTTATTTGCATATTTTTTCATGTCTGAACAGAGCAATTTTTCAGCTTTAAAATCTGCAAATTTGAAATTGATATAATTTTGTAAAGGTTTATTGATTGCGACATCAATAGTTTGGGTTAGAAATGGGGGATTTGATCAATTTCTAATGTTTTGGTTCTATCTCTTTCTGCTAAATATATCCGATTGCAAATGACAATCATTACTGAATTGTATTCGTGCGTGGCTAATTTATTAGCTTTCATTATTGCGATAGATATGAGAAACGGGTTCTTAAGTATCGGTTTACCTTTAATTAATGACGCTAATCTTACTTTAAGTTAATGTTTATATTATAATGTAATATTTATAATAGCACTAATCAACAGTTTGCACTGAATTAAATACTTTTAACATACATACGCTTGTTATTTACACTTTACAGCCACTAGAGTACACTAGCAATCATAAATATAAAGAAATTAAAAATTCATATTTTTACATTATGTGCAATAACATCAGTAAGAATTATAGTAATTACAATAAGACCTGTGTTATTGTATAAACTGTAGATTATTAACATTATTAATTGCAGTTTTTTCAAAAATTTTAAATTATTTTATATTACCTGACTAATTAGTGAATAATATTTAAGTATTTCAAGTATTTCAAGTATTTTCTAAATAATTATCATCTTTTTCTGACTTAAAAACATTTTCAACAATATAAATTGTTTCTTATCCTATTTAATGCTCAACTTATGTTAGATAATTATCATTTTATAATTTTTTTTAATTTTTTTTTTCCCATACCTCCTTTCTTCATTTTTTTACTTAAATCAATTCATTAAGAAAGCATAATACAATTGCATTGAATTGTGCTGGTAGAAAAGTGCAGTTGAGTGAAAAATTTGAGCGCATCTTACATTTTTCTCCCCTAATGAGTTTCCAACTCTGAATCTGAGGGCACACGAGAGAGAGAGAGAGAGAGGGAGGAAGAGAGTAGAAGGGAAAAGAAGAGGTTGAAGATTCATTAGGACAATTTAAAGTTGAGTTCAATACAAAGTTAAACTGATTTTAAATTATTATTTGTCAATAGATTGTTACGTTTAACTTGAGTCTGTTATTGTATAGATAATTTGAAAATAATAATTTAGCAATTACAAATATAGATAACAATAACAATGTAATGCAATTGTATTTATTGCTAATCGATTCGCTAAAAGTGTGTTACTGTATAAATTTTAATTGATTTTTCTCAACATTAACAAGGATAGTAAAAGATTTACAGAGTGGATTTTGATATAAATAAAGCATTTAAGCGTTGTGTTATATTGGAATGTACATCTTTATGCAGTTGAGTTGTAACACCTGGTTGCATTTGAAAGTTAATAGGTCTAATTATAGTAGTGTAATGAGTAGTTCAGCTTGATTCTTCTATACGGAACGGAAGTAGGCCTCTTTATATGGTTAAATGTGTTTTAATACGTGGGTAGTGAGTCCGTGGAGACCGAACTAAGGGTTGGGTAATGAAAGAAAATATTGATTATTCTAATTACCAAGGAAATTGCAAAGGCTGTGCCATTATTTTAATTCAAAGTGAATGTTTTTAGTTCAATTTTTTTTTACCATTTTTATTGTGTGCAATGAGGAAAGGTTTTGAGATAAAGGGAAAAAAAGGAAGTTGTTTGGTTTGAAAAGATGATGAGGTATAATTGTAAATTTCTGTTGGGAAAATTATGTAGTTTATAATGAAGTAGTTGCTAAGATTTAATTTATAATGTAATTAAGGCAAATTTGGAATGAATTGTACTATAATTTACCAAAGTTGTTTATTTGATTAGAAGTTATTGACATTCGTTATTGATTTTTATTTGATGATGACTTATGTTAGATAGTTCTTACGAAGATTTTAAAGTTAGTGAGTAATTTGTGAAATGGGAAATTTAATTAAATTTATTTTTTACATAATAATAGATTAAAATATCTTTAATCTTTAGATCCGTTTTACTCTACGTAAACAAAATTTAATCTTTGAATTTAGCTTAAAATGTATTTGAAGAAAAATTTATTTAATTTCAAGTAGAATAAATGTTTTGAATACTTGAAGCTATCTCTAGTGTTTACTCTCAAATTCATTTGCTTTTATCTTCGTTGGAAATTAAATAGAATCGGTACCAAAAGTAAGAACTTTCTTTTACAGCAAACTTTTATCTTATTTGAACAACTTACAGAAAGTATTAAATTTTTAACACCAAACTTTTGTGATATAAACATTTTAAGGCATTTTTCATTAACATGCAAATTAATTATTTTTAATTTTCGAACTAATTCTCTACTACTGCGTATGATAATTAAAATTTTCTAATTTATCCACAAACTAAATTTTACAAAAACTATACCTCTTGTGAATAAAAATGTTCTATAAATTACAGTGAAAGAGGGTGGAGGAGGATGAATGTTGCTCATCAAGTTTCTTCACGCTTGTCATAGCACAGAGCATGGATTTGCGACTAATGTCTAATATGTATTCACTTTTGGAAAAGCTGATACCCACTTGCTTATGTAGTGAGAAGTGAAGCCGACACAAGTGCAAAGTGGCTGCAATTATTCGTGCTTGACTGCAACTGCATGAGTCGATGTAAACAAACTGTCACGCAAACTCATGCAATCCATTCTTGCACATGGATCCTACTTTTTCTTTCATGCATACTTTTTTCTTTTTGTTGATACTACTACTTTTTTCCTCTCTTTAATACTATCTTTTGTCAAGTAGCATTGAGATTTGAAAGTTTTACAATAGGTTTTTGTGCATTATAAGAGTGGCTTGTTTGGAAATACTTGAATGCTTCACTTTTCCAGTTAAAAAATATGGAAATTCTTTTTTATTCCTATTTTGAAAAAGAAAAAATGGTTCGAAGCGTTTTATGAGTAACAAAAAGTAAGTTGATTTTATTTTTTTCTTTTTATATGTATTTTTAAAACTTTGTTATTTTTTCATACTATTTTAAAGCTGATGGTTATATAACAACTGAAATCTAAATAATTAAACATTAAACAGAATAGTCATCTTTTAGTATTACATGATTGATTAATTTTTTAATTTCAAATAAGTTCGTTTTGAGTTTTGTTTATTCTATCATTGTATTATTGATTTTTTGAAATACATCAGATGAACATCCTGTTTAGTTTGTGTTGGTGACTCGATAATCATTATCATAAACATTGTGAAAATGGCTGAATGCATTGTGTTGTCAGATAAACACTAAACTGTCAATTAAGAGATGCTATAAACAATCTTTAAATTCCAAAACTAACTCTTTCATTAATTGGATATTATTTTTACCATTTATTTTTCAAATCAAACAAATTTTTTGATCAAACTATTTTAATCGTGAAAGAAATGGAGAAAAAACCTTTCCAATTTAAATGTTGAAGTTCATATTGAAAACATCTGCATACAAATAACATAGACCACTATCCAATAGCCTAGTCCATATCTCATTTTATTGCTGAACGTATGCCTCTTTGCCTACAAAATTTAAGCTATTGATTGGAAAGAGAGTGAGAGAGAAGGAAATGCCAAGAGAGGAAAAGGAATTGGAGACGGTTTTCCCGTCTCCTCTTTTACCCAAATGTTTACACTGGATAATGATTTCCTATTGGAGCTAGAAAAATGGCAGAACTAGGCGAAAAAGAAGACTGCTGGCGAATAGCCAGCAAGCAATAAAGGTGATTTGGAAAGACAGGATTACCTTCAACGGATTTAGGAGATTGCATTATCATACAAATGATGTGCACACACTACACGCGTCTTCTTTCTCTATATTCTTTTTTATTTTCTCACCGATCAAGTTAATGTTGAGATAAAAATTGCCACTGCTGTGCTTTTTAATCGATAGGTCATTCTTTTGATGGATGTAATTTTAGATTTTGAAAATTTTCTGTTTCGGGATGTTTTTATTAGTTTTTAAAATTATTTATTTGTCAAAGATGTGACAGACTAATGGCGCAGTTGCTGAAAGTTGTTGAATATTTATGAACGGTTTATATGTTAAATTCTTAAATATTTTAAGAATTTAATTTTATATTTTTTATATTAAATTGAAATACTACTGTAGTTGTTTTTATCTGCTTTGTGTTTTTCATCAGTGTGTTTTTGATTTATTTACTAGTTTTTTTTCAATATTAATTGAATTTTTTATTTATATTTTATTTTTTTTGAAGTATCACTGTGTTCTTTTTCTAAAAAAAAATATTAATATGAAAAAGAAGGAGTAATATATTAGAAATTTTTAAAAATAATGTATGTTTTTTAGTAAAACTTTTATAGATGAAGAATGGAGTTGAAAAGAATGACCTCAAGCTTAAGGTCATTCAAAGACTCACTTGAAACTTTATCAAAATTACAACTTTCTGAAATACTATTGAATTATAGAAAATAATGAAAATTTACTTTACAAATTCCGTATTTACAGCAAATTTGCATTTTTAATGGTAATTTTTTCAAAAATATATAAATGATATAGCATTTTTTTACATAACTACCTTGAAGCTTTATGTTTACATTTTTCAAACCTAAAACTATTTATTAACTAAATTTAATCATAAGAATTTTACCCCATTTGAATGCTTTTTAAAAGGCAAATACTTAGATATATATTATGCAAACAATATTATGAATAATATATACTATAAAATTCTATATACAGGTTTATATAAAAAGAAAAGAAGGGACATTTCTGATAACATTTGTTTTATGCATAAGAAAAAGTTTCGGACTTTTAGTTTGTCATTGTATTTGTTATTACTTTTGCCTATTTTATAAAAAAAAATAAGTGTACAGAAGATGGAAAGGCATTTTGGTGTTTTTATTTCTCTCTGAATGTTATCAAGCAGAATTTTATCTGAGTACAAATTCCAGTCTCAGCAGGGACAGATCTCTCCCACTTTTATTTTTTCTGTTTTTCTGTATTGTTATAGTTGCTGAATTATTTAGAAGTTTGTGAGATATAGAAATGTATGATGTTGTAAAATGCAGTGTGTCAAACTGCTTTTTTTACGGTTACAAAAGTTTATTTGCTAAGGGGAGAGGTTAAAATGTTATTTTGGATGAAACAGTTGGTAAATTTCTCATTTTGTTTTAGTGTGAGGGTATTTAATTCAGAAAGTAGTAAATTGATATGAAAAAAAAGGGAAAAAGTGAGAGAAGAAATTGCATGAAGAAGATGGTTTCTTCATCAATCAAAATAAAAGTTGGCTCGTTCATTGAAAAGTCGATTTAATAATTATTTTTCTCACTTTTAATTAACGTGATTTATTACGCTTTACCTGTTCCACCCAAACACCACTCTACACATTAACAGCCTTTTTCAGACAACGTAATTAAGTGAAAAGAAAAATCAATATCCATTTATTGATAAGAAAATTTCCATAACGATTCTTAGTTTTTTCTTCTTCACTTTATTGCAATACATATACAAAACGAATAGTCTCAAGGTTTTCTTCATTTAAAGAGTAATTTAGCAAGTTTTAAAACACTGTTGATTGATTTTTATTGCTATTATCAGTTAAATGTTCTTGATAATTGATTGAGGTTATTGCTGATTAAATACAGTATATTGTTTTGAAGTTGAAGTTCAGTGACTCAACTTGCTTAATTAATTGGTATTTTGGAAAACACAAGAAATGTTTGATATAAGCTAATTTCCCTAATACTCTTTGATGTCTTTAAGAGGACCACAGGATATTCAAGTCTCAAAGATATTTCTCTAAACGACTTTTGCACGTTGTGTGCAACACCAACAACACATCACAGGCACATATAGTGCTCAACTTACAATAAAACGACTGTCAAATTGAATTCATGTTTTTTTTACATAAACAGAAAATATTACTTGTACATTTAAGTGCTTCTTGAAACTTGTTGACCATTTTATAAATTCATTTCAGTTAAAGATTACAAGATCTACAAATAGTTAAATGTATATATTATACCGAATAATTATTTATTTATTATATATAAGAAATCAGTGTTGCTGCCCACGGTATAATTAAGAGTTGAAACCCCTAAGAAAAATAATACTGTGGTAACGAAACTGCAGATCGCAACTTTAACATGTTAAATTTGTGTTAATATTTAAATCAGTACATTATATCTCATTTGAGATTTCAAACTGTTAAAAATTCATGCTGCAGTCAAAAATTTATGTTTTACTAGTCTAGGACATTGCAGGTAAATGAAATATCTGCAGCACTCAACTGTATTATTTTTTTCTACATACATGTCTTGATGTTATTTCGA
This sequence comes from Geophilus carpophagus, assembly GCA_034687075.1. Classification (NCBI taxonomy): domain Eukaryota; kingdom Metazoa; phylum Arthropoda; class Chilopoda; order Geophilomorpha; family Geophilidae; genus Geophilus; species Geophilus carpophagus. The sequence goes on from JAQFZN010000704.1 coordinate 13,463, forward strand.
GTGTGTTGGAGAATACTTTAGAGAATTACATGTGCTTGCGTTTCATCTAATGCCAGAGCAATCCTCCTTCATTCAGTGCTACGCTTGAAAAGGTTAGAGAGGAGGTGCGAACGGGCAACTTTCTTCTTTTCGAGTGTATATGAGACGTCACTGCTTGTAATATGTGTGCAGAGGTCAGGGCTTGAGTAAAAGAGCTTCTATGAGCATTAAAAACCTCTACTATCTTACAAGATAGGTCCGGGTACTTTTCCTCACCAAAAGTGGAGGACAAGGGAAATGTCATGCACCGTCTAGTCATTTTTCAGCGCCTCTTAATTCTGCTTTTGAAAGGCCTTCTTGACATTCGTTTTCTGTACGAACGCAAGAGGTTTCTGGTTTATACACATATATATTTTTTAGCTGGAGTAATGGGTTTGTGACAAGAAATGTCAGATTCGTACATAACCAGAAATTGAAGTTTTTTTGCTGAGTATCTAAAGGAACAGTAGGACAGTTTGATAGTTAATGTCAGATAGTTGTCTTGAGAATTACACTGTCAAGTTTGTTGTTTGTTGAATGACGTTTATGAATCGTGTGTTTTTGTTTGAATATTTTCTTGATTGATAATTTATTATGTCAATAAGAAAATAGAGCCTTCTCATTAGCTTATTTCTCAATTTCTATTGGCTAGTGACCTTGATTCGTGAAATTTTCTACCTGAATGTCACTTGTGGGCTTCAAATTATACATAATTTTTAACGATTTAACACTCAAACAGAGTCTCAAATTCATTGAGCTCAATGAGTATCTGGCCCATTTTTGTTTTGGTGTTAAATCCCTAAAAATTATCGATAATTTTAAAATCACTCGTGACATTACAAGTGATAATATAGTAGTGATATGTGGTTTTAAATATTTCAATGAAATAAAAAGTTATTCGCCACTAACAATACCATCAACTAATCTGGCAATTACCCGCAAAGAAGATTGAGTGAACAAACACATTTGGCAAATTATTTATGCGTGTATGTCTTGATAATTCATTCAGTGTTAAAGCATGGCTGAATTCCCTTTTCGAACAGCTTTAACCACAAAAGCGAGTGAACCTTTGATCTTATTTCCTGCTCGTTGATTTAACAGCATTGACGAGTGCAGAGACATTTTCCCTGTGGTTGCGAGGACCCCTTGTGTTTTAATTGAGTTGCTATTAATTATGGACCAATTGGTTCACTGCAAAGTTACAACTTGTGTTCAATTTGAGCGCAATTTTGCTGCTTTTCAAGTCATTTCAGTCGCATCGATTTGATTAATTCGATTAAAGTGATTGCTTCGATTACAATTTCTATGGGAGCAATTACTAGAGCTCGAGGGATTTTATTGAAAATTTAACACATATTTAATTTAAAATTGCTTTTTATTTCTGTCTTATTAACAACACTCCACAGACAACACGTGCTGATAGTGAGAAGAGAAAAAAGTGCCTTTATTATGCACATTTACTATTACTTAACACATAATCAGATTTAATCATCATTTTCTCAACCACTTGGGAATTAATTTATTATCTGTGTGAATTGAGTATGCTGAGATAAGTTCATCAAACGTTGATGGAAAGCCTCTTGAGCAACAGTACGAAAATGAAAATCCTTGAAAAATATTTAAAATATATGATCTTTTATTATTTGATATGATTCAAATGACGTACAAGCGAGTGTGAATTGAAATTATACGCACCCAATCTGCACACAATCAGCCAATGATGTACGGTCTTCCGACACGCCTCCAGTGGGAGTTGCAGTAATTATGATATTATACCCTAAGCTCTGGTTCGCCAAGATAGGGTTCCCCAATTGCACTGGCACATAGTGGCTGCCTTTTCAAAGCAAGCGAAAGAGCCGAAATCTCCGCAGCCTTATCAAGCCCTGGTTGCATAACAAGAGAGTGAAAGATGAAACCACGCTACACTTGGATGGCTTCGATTTCGGCCTGCGAAGTGCGGCTACTAATGCATATAAAGGAATTTGAATGCATCAGATGGAGGTTGGATGACTTATTCTCATGGTGGAATTTGCCACATCATTTTTTTTTCTGTTGCGGTTTTATTTTATCAGATTATACTTTATTATTTATATTAAAGTTTGTATAAACTAATGAAGTCACATATTAGTCTGATTAAAAAAGTTATAAACTTGTATCTTAAGCTATTATAATTGCAAATGAAAATTTACATAATTTTTTGTCTTTAAAAGAAAAAAAAGAAAATAGTGAAAAGCGCCTTTAGGTGAAACATGTCGAATAAGTTTCTAAAGACTTAGAAGACCTGCTTTAATAAAATTGTTAATCCTTATTCCTTACAGCTCAAAATCTCATTTCTTTAGCTCTTTTTTTTCGGCTAAATTTTTTTAATGCATTTTTTTTAAAGCTCGTCCCCTGCAGCAGAGTTTATATCGATTTTCTGTATAGGAAAAGCTAAAGCCAGTTCTCCACTTGACTTGTATTGCTGAAGAATATAAGAAAAGATTCTTATCTTTTGACAACACTATTGCCTTGTTCTTTATTTATTACGTTCTATATCACTCTATAGAACAAGCATCACAATTAACTGACAAACTTAAAGTTGAAATTCTATTGAAATTCCACTGTTTGAAATCTGAATAAAGATTTGATTTGGGTTTTGATTTTTGTTTAACATTTAATCAGTTTATTGATGAAAAGATGTGTAAATAAGAGTTTTTGTAATTTTTAAAAAGTTACAGAATCTAATTACAATATAAGTTAAATTTGAAAGTTGAAATTATTTTATATCAATAATGTTAAGTATAATTGAAAGAAATCGTTAAAGTGCATTATTGAATATCCTTTAAATTTATTCAAAGGAAGTGGAGCATAAAAGCTTCTAGAGTAGTTGTAAACTGGTTTATTTTGAAAAAAAATTTGCAAACAAGCATGGATGGAGGGGGTTTGTACTTGAATTTGGCTGTGGGAGAGACTAAATTTCATTTATAAATAAGTTGAAATGCCTATAGCAGGCTAGAGCATGTTGATTTGCATGCAGTAATCATATGATTACAACCACCTTTCCTTAGGGGTAGCAACGTTGCTGGCAAAGCAAACAAACTTTCAAGCGAAATTAGGTTTTCTACCAAATCGACACACGGCAGTAATGAAAAGTGACAGAAGTCAGTTGTTGACTGTCATTTTTTCCCCTCTTCATCAATGATGAATATGCTGTGATTTCAATTCATTAAATTATTATTTACATTTTTGATTATACGAAGCAACTTTCTCAAATCAATCAGAATTCCTAATAAATCTTTAAAACTAGTCACATTTGAAAATTTTTATTAAATAATAAAATATATCGATTTTTTATTATTTTTTTTAGATTTATTATCTCAATTTTGCACATTGACGTACAACGTTACGTGATAGAAAACAAAATGGGTATTGATTTTTTTTTCAACGATTTAAAGAAATATTTTTGTGACATATCCGGCTGATTTTAAATGGTAAACCAATAGAATATACACAACACCTCGGGAGGCGTTAGTGTCAAGAATTGCTAAAATTCCAGCCGAATACAAATGGCGTCATCTAAAGATAGCAGCGCTCTTTTTCAATACCGGGATTTAAAAGTTGCAGATCTAGATTCATCCAATTTAAGCTGTAAAACTAACAGACACAAGATCCAAACATATTTGGATTTGAAATTTAATTGGGAAATTCGGCCAAAGTGGTGGAAAAATAAAAACAGAAATATATATTGATCGGCACAAGTAGGAGAAATGAATTCAACCCCAATGGTCCAACATGGCAGAAGTAGGCTCGTAAAACTGTTCCTTTATTCTATTCCTTAGTAACTGGAACGTGTGAGTAAGCTGCTTAGGTCGGAGCAAGTCGTTTCTCACCAATGTAATTGGCTGACCTGGTCTTATGGACCCATCAATATTAGGCCTACCAAAGTGTTTGCCTCGTTTCCTTCAAAGAGCTTTAGGCACTGTTTTGTGTTGAAACTAGTTTACGCGCACCTTTGGAAAAAATTATGTGAAAATTGCGATTTCCAAGTTGCTTGAATTGCTTTCAATCTTAAATAGGTGTTTTGTGCTTTTTTTTCACCTTTTCTCCTTTGTGAAATCCCAAATTGTTAGGAAATAGTAAATTTGGAGGTGTTGAAAGAATATTATTGGGAGAGAAAAGTAGTTTTTAGTTTGGAAAAGTTTCGTTCTCGCTTACACATTTACGTCAGAATCAATTGTGCACTCTTTTTGGCCAGTATGGTATTAATGTTCATTCTTGTTGACAAGTTCTCATCCTTTTACTGAAGCCATGAAACATCTTGAAGAAGACGAGGATGAAAGATGAGAGTATGGGTTGTGGTTGAGGTGTGAAGTTGTCAATGTCTAACTTCAATCTAAGTTCAGCAAGTGAACTTCACGTTTGCAATTGATATTCTTTTATATTAAAGGGACAATATCTTGGAATTAAAATTAAGGACAATTTCAATATAAGCTATAAATAAGATAAAAATAATAAATAAATGTTAATTAAAATTAAAACTATTGAAATTATAAAGTTTCAATCAACACTGTGTATTGATGGTTTGGTATGCAAGAAAGTGTGGATTTACATTCAAGAGCTGCAACGAATTGAGCTTATTCAGCCGTTATGTCTTGATATTCCACATGTGACAAGTCAAGCGAAAACCACCTGCAGTGAAGTGATCTGAGAAGGTCTCTGGATAAATTGCAAAATGCTTTCACCTTTAATGCAGATCCGCGGATTTGTGTGCTAGAGTCAAAGTGAGAGAATATTCAGCTTTTTTTCTTCTACTATCAAATTATTTCATTGCAGATGAACTCTCAACTTGAAATGAGAATTTAAAGAGAAACATATGGTGCATAAGTAGGAGTTTTCTATCTTGTGCTTCAAAGTACAAGCTGTTTTTCACAGCAAAATGTCCTTGACAGGTCATCATTGCTCAGCAGACATATAATATTGATGTGACTGTTGAAGCTAGTGACTTGTGGCCATCAAACTAATGTGTAGTAAATTCCAACTTCTTCGTTGTTGATAAGTTGAAAGAGTGGACATGAAAACCATTTCAATCCGAAACATTTTTTCTTTTCTTTTGTTTTATATTTCTTTATCTTTATATTTTTTTATTTTTGCAAACATGTTGAAGAGTTTTGAGCAAAGATCATTCTGTATCTCGAAATAGAAATGATATTGGCAGCTTTTAAAAGACCAGAAGAAAGTCAATTGCAATTTCCGAGCGTCGTAAGTTTTAGTCGGAAATCCGACACTTGAAAACCGCGCCATGAAACCAGACTGACCACAAGACTGCGACTGCAATGGTTTTTGTGCAAAGAAATGTTGAAATATATGGTTTGGTCTTATTCCATTGCTGAAACCTTGAAGAAAATCGATTCGTATTTGCAATCTCGAAAATTTAAAGTGAATGTAGGCTGTTGAATACGAGATTACTGTGGTTAGTATCGAGAGTGTAGACAATAAAATGGGTGGTGAACACTGATGAAAACAATGGGACTTTGCTAAAATAAAGGCAAAATGCAATAAACGCAAATTTCACCTTTAAAAATGTGTATTATATTGATTGTGCTTAGCTTTTGATTGCAATTATTCAGCATGAAGCAATTAATATTCTCTTTTAACTGAGATATCTTTGTTTTAACTGAATAGTAAGGAAAATAATTGTTAATCTAATATAAAGGGAAGTAATTCTAGAGCGGCAACAAGAAATTAAGAGAAATTATCAAAGTGAGAAAATATTTTTATAAATTACTCTTTATAGAGTTTTATTATTGTGCTTAAAATTAAAATTTCACATTTTGTATAATATTTAATTTAGTATTCGCATTTTAATCAGGTGTTAATTTGCTTAGTTGTAATAAGAAGTTGGCGTTTTAATTTTATACTCGTAGAAGAATGGCAGAAATAGGTGAAGTAAGCAACCATTTGGCGTGATTTATAGTCGGTGGCTCGCTAGATAAAGCTGCATTAGGAAGTGGTTGTTATAGTGGAGCTTAGATTGAAGCGGTTGCCGTTGCGCAGTTGATGGATAACCGGGGCTAAATTTTGTTTATTATTGAATAGCACGAAATGCAAACAAGTTTATTGTCATAACAACTCACTGCTTAGTTGAATCGAGGGGAGACGACACGTTTCTGAAGTTGAGTTTCGTTCCAGTGTATGGAAAAATACAATAGATACACGGGCTCCATGTTTGCGCCATCTAGTGCATTTGTGCATCTCCAAAATTGTGTGAATGATGGGGCAGCAAAACGGGAGGGAAGGTATGAGTTATGCTTGCATTTTGTGAATAAAAGATTCAGCAAAGCGGAAAAGTGAGCAACTATGTGTGTGGTTCTGATGAAAGTAGAATTTTTAAGAGAGATTAATGTTACACATTCTTGACAAGATGGCTGAATGTATAATTTCGTGCATGAAAATGGGATAGTTGAGTGTCATTTCACACGGGTTTTAGAATTAGGTTTGCTTCCATAAAGGTTTTATTTTACTAAATAAATGTTTTATGCGCAAGAATGTATGATAAAAAATTTTCTAGTTAGTGAAATAAAACAAAGGAAATTACTAATGAAATATTTAATAACACTGCTTACTAATTAATAATCTAAAAGATGTAGTTAGTTTGTAACGCTTCGTGCTTTTAACATTTCTTAATAGTGCGTATCTTTTATATGCTTAATTTTAAAGTAACATTATTTTTCTTAGGGTCATTAAATTCAATGCTAATTTTTTTTATATTCTTTTCTTTTCTTAATCAGGTGTCGTGGGTAAGACGCCGTGATTTCCATATCCTGACAGTTGGTCCGTACACTTATTCAAGTGATCAACGTTTCCAAGTGGTCAATATGCCTCAATTAGAAGACTGGACCTTACAAATCAAATACGTGCATCGAAGAGATGAAGGCCTTTATGAATGCCAAATTAGTTCTGATCCACCTATCAGCTTGTTTGTCAACTTAAATATAGTTGGTAAGTAAAAGACTCATTTTTTAAATTATATTTAAGGTAACACAAATTTAAATATGTAAATCATGTATTAACAACCATTTATTTTGAGCATTTTGAGCAATGTAACTACCAAAAACAGTGACAGACAATTGTCACGCATTTAAATTCTTAAGTGGAAGCGCATTAGTGTTACTTCTATTGGTGTTCTGCTTTCACAAACTAGCGTTAGGGCACATTTCCTTCTAGCTATAATCATCATAAAATTAATTCAGAATATATTAATATTCTGAAGAGCTATGGAAATTTTTAAAAAAATAAATCGAATTTGAAACGTCACTGTCGTATAGAATGATAGTCTGATGGTTAAGTGAAGAATATTTTGAAAATAGATTTGTAGTATCTGAATAAGTCAACATTCAGGACTATTGGTGTCGACGTTGGCTCTAAATTCAATAGATAACACCAAGATATCGATTGAGTTTTGCGATATTTTATGTGTATTTATTGAATTTCAAAAAATAACAGATAAAAGTTTTCAAAATTTTGCCAAACTCTTTTACTGAACTCACTCACATTTGGTATTTTTTGTACAAAAAGATTGTTGGATAATTACGATTTGTTAAAACAATTAATTTCAAAAAATAGTACCTATTAACCATAGCTTTAAATGATTAAGCCAAAGAAAAATTTGTGCATGTGCAAACGAAATCTGATGAAACTTGAGACATAAAGTAAAAATCATTATTTCACAATGTCAAATTAAGGTGGAACAGCAGTTGAAGCAAGTCAAGATTCATTTTAACCTTATAGCATTTTGATGAAATTCAATAAGTAACATTCTGAGGCAAAATGACAGGTAAAGCTTGCAATGAAATCAAACAAAAAATAAAAATAATACAATTTTTGTTTTTCCTTTTGCTTATTTCAAATTTCATTAAATTTGAATAATTTTCTTTTCTTAAAACATTTCTATCAAGGCCACACTCTTTTAATTTTTTCCTTTAAAATATAATTTGTTGACAATTGAACAGCAGTTTGAAATTGGGGAAAGGAAAAAAGCGTTTGGCAAGACTAAACTCTTAAGACCAATGCTAGGTATAATGTGATTAAGTTGTCAATCAGATGACACTTTTATTTATGGCGTTGCCGGAACTGATAAAGACTCACTTCCATCATCGTCTCTTGAAGTAATCAATACACGGAAAATAGCTTGCAGCGAAGCAGACACTATTACCGCCTCCTTGTGAGGTTCGGAATCAAGCTTCTACACGGCACGGCATAATGTAAGTGTCCATTGAGAATGAAATCAGATGCTAATGTCTTTGTCCTTCTCATCTTGTTACTGTACCTGTCCAGATTTTGCAGATATCAACGTTTGAGGATTGTTTCACTTATTATTTTTCTATGCAAAAGATTTTTTAAGGAGATAGCTTGTAAAAGTTACTTTTATTTTAAAATGTAAATTTTATGGAATGCGAATTTGTTATTAGAACTTTCTTTTTTAATTTTCTATTCTGCATCGATTTTTTGTAAAACTGGTTTTTATATGAATTTTTTATTAGTTTTAAAAATCAAAAAATAATTGTATTATGCAGATATGCGGTACTGGATTAAAGGCTTAAGGTCCTGGAGAAATTTTTTTATTAGAAGGATCCCCAGCGAATAGATAAATTATAAAAAAAAAAATATATTAAAACACAATTATTATACTACAATATGCAAATACAATTTATTAAATTTTATTTAGTGTATTTATTCATTACAGAAAATAGATGCATACAATGCCTAAATGCTTGTTGCTTTTACTGTACTGTAAAGTCGTACAAAGGTTGGTTTTCACTCGTCTAAATGTAAAGAAAAAGTAACACAATGCAAAGTTGCTTCTAAAAGCAGATTCCATAAATGCATTCACGAAAAATTTGACTCGTGATTTCTGCAAAAGCATCATAAACAAAGCATTTAGGCGTTGACGCAGCTAAAATTCAAATAAGTTAAATAAAAGAAAATATATTGTTTTGTTAAATTATCAAGGTACAGTGGGACTTTAATTAGATTGTTAAGTTTAAAATGTTCGTTTCATGTTTGTAGGTTTCTGATGCAAATTTGAAAGCCCCACTTTAACTAATGGAAATGAATGAGAATTAACGGATCAGTGAAAATCAGCTCTGAAACTTGCAAATGTGAACCAATTATTAAAAACCTTACGAATATCACTTTACTTGAGTATAAATTTATTCTCATAATTTAAATGGACATATTTTCAACAACACGTTTCGTACAATTTCGAATGTTAACTGTTTTAGCAAATCTATTCTGGTCTATCCAACTTTCACTTTTAAGAAAAAAAAATTAAATTTAGTGTTAATCATTAAAACGTTTTTTAAAGACGCCTTCAATTTTCCATTAAATCCAAGTGCTCAGCTTCGACCCTATGTTTTGTTCTTCATCTCGTTTCTCAACTTTTTTACTTTCCTCCAATTGGAGTGTAAATTAAGTAAATGCATGCAGCTTTGCTGTCTGCTTGAACGACTAAGTGAGAGGTCTCTTAATGAATTGTTGTTGACTTGTGTGAAACTGTCCGTTTGAAGGAGGTTTTCCTTTCTAACTGGCAAATGGGCTTCGCTGCCACATTGGAGTGTGTGTATGTTGGCACACATGCACACCCTTCCAGCACTCATGCTTAATTGAGCGTGCAACAAGGGGAAGTCCTATATGCATGAAATACCAAGAACCAAAGTTGGAAACACGTCGTTAAACTGCTTATGCCAACTGCGACTGCATGCAAAGACTCCCTTTTATGGCATTAATAAATGAATAGCAATTTAAGGACTATCAATGGGCAAAACTATAGCTTTAACCGGAAACATTTCTCATTATTCCACTTGGTTTTATTCTTTCTAAGGATTTGGCAATTTGAAATTAGGGCAAGGTTTATACTGTACTTTAATGCTGCTGTTGTTGTTCAAGTGATGAAAACAAAAAAAAAACATAACCAGTCTTGATTTACTACCTTTTCATAGTATAGTTATTCATTTAATGTTTAAAGGGGCAATAAAGTCAGTTTTTAAAAATTTTCTAATAAATATTAAATGATAGATAAATTTTTTAGCAATTAGGAGTTATAAAATAATGCTTATAAACTAACGTAATAGTCTGTTTGATTGAAATGAGCATATTTTATTGGTTGTGCAGATTGGTACACTTCAATTTTAATGTATTTTCATATACAAACTATAAACTAACCGATTGTTTTGTTTATCTGAAACCTTAAATTTTTTAATTATATAGTTATAGAAAACATGTAATGATGTAGTAAACATTTGTTTGTGTTGTTGGTAATATGTGTGGATTTTAGTGCTGCAGTGTTGAGATATAAGAAATTTGTGGATAAAGTAGGAAATGGAGTAAGATGGAAAGATTGGCAATTGAGTGAGTTTGGAATGAGTTGGTAAGTTGTATTCTCCACCAAACGTCCTCCAATTTGCCAACCAATAAGTGTAGGCGAAAGCCTAATGGTCGTCATTAAGAAAGCTCTAATAATATCGCCACTGTCTAGTCAAGCTAGGTCGAAACTCATTTGGTGAATTAAGAATTCTCTAGTGGGTTAAAGGCCTGAGAAATTGATCTTTTGCCTTTGTGCCACCAATGGGGAGCGCAATTGTACACGTTCGGAAGTCACAATAGAATGAAAGGAATGTTGGTGGCAACAAAGTCCTAGTGTCATTCTAAGTCTTTTCGAGATGTAAGTTTAAACTTTTGTGAAAACAATGTGTTGCAAGAAGTCGCAGCACTCGTGTAATTGCTGCATTAAAACATTTTTATTTGCTACAAAAGCTCAAGTACCTGGAAACTGTATAAGGATT
>JAQFZN010000705.1:0-24287 GCA_034687075.1 Geophilus carpophagus
TTATATAAAATTTAAATAAAAATATCCAATTGATTTAAATGAAAGTAAAATTATACAAACGTACACAACGTACAAATAATTTTTAGACGGTGTTGTAGTCGAATCTAGTCTAGAACTTTCATCCTACCTAAAACATAACAAATATCATAATAAATTTTTGAATACTAATACTGTTTTAAATAATATTTTCTTCTCTTTGTTCTATTTTGTCTTTTGTATCATTTGGAGAAGAACAGAAGTCAAGTTTAAGTTAAATTCTGCTTATAAACAACGAATGAAAAACGTTCATGTCCATGAGATGTTTTGTGAGGGTTAATTTAAAACTAGTATTCAACAAATAAGTAAAATAAATACGTCTTGACTGGAAATTACTGATCCTCCTGTACTAGGCAACCAATAGGTAGTTTAAATGGTCAGTAAAAGCAGATAAACATTATTTCACTTTATAATAATTTCAATTAACGAACCTAATAAATAATTTTCAGCCGTTAAGTTATCTCAAATAAACAAAATAATGAAATGATTCGACATAATTAGTATTATTATTCAAAATTATTTTATTTCTGTACTTATTTAAGGAATGTTTTATATTTTATTGAAGGCAGCTATATCAACTGATTGAACGATATCTTCAAACTGTTGAATTTCTTCACATAACCAATCAATGCTCACCTAAAACACAATAAAATAATTTTAAAAATATGATAGTAATATAATAAATTTTAATTTTATCACTTTTTCATCTTCTACAACACATCCAATTTGTAATTTATGAATTCCGTAACCGACAGGAGCAAGTTTAGCTAATAAAAAAATAAAATAAAATAAATAAAACCTACAAACACGTAAAAATATATAAATTTAACTTACAAACTCCCCATAAAAGGCCATCACATCCAATAGTTCGAACTTTCTGTTCCATTAATTTCATGTCAGTTTCATCATCCCAAGGTTTTACATCAAGTACAACACTTGATTTCGCGATCACTCCTGGTTTTTTCGACTTCTTATCAGCGTATGCCTTCAGTCTTTCTTGTTTAATTTTTTCTGCTTCTGGATCCTAATAATTATAAATTGAAAAAAAAATAAAATAAAATATTTTATTAATTTATCTATTTACTTCATCATCTGAGCCGAACAAATCTACGTCATCGTCATCTTCAACTTTTTTACCATTTGTTGCACTTGTTACAACACTAAATCCATAAGAATCTACAGATTTCTTATCACCTGAAAATCTGTAATTATTTTATTCCATAAATTTCAACATTAAACTTTATTCTCATTCTAAAATAATTCATAAATACTTCTTTCTTTGTGGACCAAATGATGTTATGTGATTGTACCAACGAAGTGCATGGATGTAACTCGATTTGGGTTTTTCTGCTAAGGCTTCGAAGATTACATTATCTGCTTGGGACGGTTGATATCTAGAAAAAATAATTATTTCGTTACAAAGGACAATGGAAAATATCCCACAAAAAAAAGGTGCCACGTGCTCAATATTTTACACTAAATTTATCATGCTTTTAATGGGATTTTTAGACTGAACATAACTAAAGTTAGGAATTATTTACGCTACCCTTCAATGTAACTACGGAGTGCTAAGTATTCATTAAGGTTTTTCAAACCAACATCGTTTTTCAAGTCGCCGAATCCCATTTTGCTGGTCCCTTGTTGTAAACGTACACGAGGAGAAAGTAAAAAGAAGAAAAGGAAGTGATGTCACTAAACAAGATGGCAGAAAATTCCTTGAAATAAACAAATTACCACACTTCGTCTCAATTGAAGATTATTTTCAATAAAAAAATTGTTAAAATAAAAATTTATGCATTTTTTATACAAAAATAAAATTATTATTAAAAATATACACAAATTACTGTAATTTGTTTTGGTTAAAAAATTTGATGGACCAAACATGGCGCCTATATAAAATATTAAAGGAAGTAGTAAGTCTGAAGATAATATTTTGTTTTCAAGATTAAAATTAAAGAATAAATATGTATATTAAAAAAAATATTATTTACATTGCTTTTTTTAATAAACATAACAAACTAAAAAAAAACTATAAGCAAAAACAATTATTTTAACAGACTCACACTCGGACCACAGCAGCAAGTCAATCTCGACTCGTCTGGATAAGTTTTAGTAACGTGAATTCTTTTAACTTAACCTTAAATATTTCTTGCAATAGGAATATGTAAAATTGTAGTGCAGTATAAATTACTCACATCTTGCAAATACTACCTTTAAATTTGTAAGAAAATCTCTTTTTTATTTAATAGCTTAAAAAATTCGGATTAAAGATGCTTCGACTACCATTAAAAACTTTTCTCAAATCGCCGGGGCGTATAGTTGTGCAATCGGGTAAATAATAACATAAAATAATACCTAATGTAATATACTAAAATTAAGATTATAGTTCGATCAAGTGGAAGTGGTCCATTGGATAAAGTAGAAGTATTTATTGACGACAAGCGGGTATTGGTTGATCCGGGTACGACCGTGCTGCAGGTAAGTTAATAATTATATTAAAAAATTTCAAAAACATATACTTACATTTTATTAATATTTTAGGCTGCAGCAATGGTCGGAGTAGAAATTCCTCGATTTTGTTATCATGAACGACTATCTGTTGCTGGAAATTGTCGAATGTGTTTGGTTGAAGTTGAAAAATCAGTAAAGGTAATGTTAAAAATATTTGTTGACATTTGTAACATTTAGAAATAAATTATTTTAAATGCATAAGTTTTAAAAAATATTTTATTCTATTCTAATTTAGCCTGTTGCTGCATGTGCAATGCCTGTAATGAAAGGATGGAAAATAAAGACGAATTCTGAGATGAGTCGCAGAGCTCGCGAAGGAGTGATGGAATTTCTGTTGGTTAACCATCCATTGGATTGTCCAATTTGTGATCAAGGAGGAGAATGTGATTTACAAGATCAATCCATGGCTTTTGGTAGTGATCGCAGTCGATTTACGGATATTCATTTTACTGGAAAAAGGTTTTAGAATCGTTAAAATGATTACAAAATAAATATCAAAATAAATAAACAATAAATAAAACTTCTTTTAAATAGAGCCGTTGAAGATAAAAATATTGGACCTCTAATTAAGACAATTATGACTCGTTGTATACATTGTACAAGATGTATAAGGTAAATTTTTAACATTACGTTTATGGAGTATTTAATTTTAATTTATTTTTTAAATTTATCAAAGATTTGCTAGCGAGGTTGCTGGTGTTGATGATTTAGGAACGACTGGAAGAGGTGGTGATATGCAAGTCGGAACATATGTTGAAAAGATGTTTATGAGTGAATTATCTGGAAATGTGATCGATATTTGTCCGGTCGGGGCATTAACTTCTAAACCTTACGCTTTTACTGCACGGCCGTGGGAGACTCGGTATATTAAACATAATAATTTCATGCGAATATTTTGTTAATTATATAAATTTTATTATTTAATAGGAAAACGGAAAGTGTTGACGTTCTAGATGCTGTTGGAAGTAATATTGTGGTGAGCACTAGAACAGGAGAAGTTTTGAGAATCATTCCAAGATTACACGAAGACATCAATGAGGAATGGATTTCGGACAAAACTCGTTTTGCATATGATGGTTTAAAACGCCAAAGATTAACTTCACCAATGATGAAAGATAGAGCGGGCAACTTGGTTATTTGTGAATGGGAAAATGCTCTCGTAGCAGCAGCTAAATGTTTAACGGGATGTTCTGGAAATCAAATCGCTGCTGTCGTTGGAAATCTTGTTGATGCTGAAGTAATTTTGATCTCAGAAACAAAAGAAACAAATTTATTTTATTTATTTATTTATTTTTATTTTTTTTTCAATTTAAATTGCAGTCACTAGTGGCTTTAATGGATTTAATGCACCGTTTAGACAGTGAACTTTTGTGTACTGAAGAAGATTTCCCACTAGATGGATCAGGAATTGATTTAAGATCGAGTTATTTACTTAATTCTCGAATTTCAGGAATAGAGGAAAGTGATTGTATACTATTGGTTGGTACAAATCCACGTTTGGAAGCGCCTTTGATTAATGCTCGTATTAGGAAGGGGTATATCCATAATGAATTGAATGTTGGATTGATTGGGAGTAAAGTTGATCTCACCTATGATTACGAAGTAATTTTTATTTTATTTATAAATTTCCAATTTAATTTATTTTAAATTTATTTCAGTTTATAGGTGATAATTACGAGCTACTTCTGGAAATTGCCAAAAATATTCACCCATTTAGTGAACGTTTGAATTCTGCTACAAAACCTATTGTAATTGTGGGAACTGATATTCTGCAAAGACCAGATGCAGCAGAAATTTTTAAAACGGTTACACAAGTTGCGGAACAAGCTAGAACTAAAAGTGGAGTTTCAGAAAATTGGAGAGTTCTTAACGTTTTGCAACAGGTGAGAAATTTGTTTATTAATTAAACTTTTGATTCTAAAATACATTTAAAATATTTACATTAATTAAAATAAATTAAATTAAATTAAATTAATTTTTTTAGGCAGCTAGTCAAGTAGCTGCATTAGATTTAGGGTACAAACCTGGTGTACAAGCTATTAAAGACGCTAAACCCAAAGTGATATACATGCTTGGTGCTGATGACGGGGCTTTACTGAAAGATGATGTGAAGGGTGCCGTCGTTATATATCAAGGTTAATTTAAAATATTGACAGTTAAAATATAATCAATTTTTAACTTGTTTTATTTTTTTTATTTTTTGTTTAGGACATCATGGCGACCGAGGAGCTGAAATGGCTGATATCATTTTTCCCGGTGCTGCTTATACAGAAAAGCAGGGTACATATGTGAATACAGAAGGACGAGCACAACAAACTTTGGTTGCAGTAAATCCTCCAGGAATGGCACGAGAGGACTGGAAAATCATTCGTGCTTTATCAGAAGTAAAAATAATTAATAAGTTAATAAATAAATTGAAATAATCTTCTATTTTTTGTTCTGAAGGTTGTTGATCAAAAGTTGCCATACGACAATTTGAATGATTTACGAATGAGATTAACAGAATTGTCACCTAATTTAACTCGTTATGGGATTGTCGAAGAAGCAAATTACTTTGCCGAAGCTGCTGATTTAGCTCAGGTTGAAAATATTTTTTTAAATAATAAATTTTTCTGATCATAATTTTATTTTTAATTTTTTAAATAGAAATTAATTAAACAGAAAGTAACAACTGCTAATGCACTTGCACCGAAATTATTGGGATTGCAAGACTTCTACATGACAGATTCTATCAGTCGTGCATCACAGACAATGGCACGCTGTGTGCAGGCAGTTTCTCAACAGAAAACTAGAAAAAATTAGGAATTATAAAGTAAAATTTGTTGGGGAAGAAAAAAAAAGAAAGTGAATTATTAATAACATCTTACCATTCATTTGTTACCCTATCACGATTAAATATTTGAATTGTTTGCATGAAAGTTCTAGCGAGTAAATTAGTTAATTTTTTCCGGTTTTCGTTTCTTTAATTATGGTAACGTGGTTTAAATTTGAATTTCGGTTTACTTTTTTTATGATTTGGGTAGCCAAATGAAGTGTATATAGTAATGAGGGTTTATTTAGCCTCATTTATATTACTCGTACTACATATGTAAAAATAAATAAAGATGTTCTAGTATGTACATAGTAGAAATTAGTAAAAAAAATTCAATCCAAACTTTTTTTTATTGGTTTTATTTTTATTTCATTTAAAACTACATAATACTTTACAATAATGAATCTAAACATTCAAACAAGAAATTGAAAACAAAATTGAAAAATAAATTTTGGATTTTTTTTATTTTAATTTAAAGTTTCTAAATTTTTAATTTACTACCTCAACTTGAAAGACAATTTTGTACTAAGTACAGTTACAAGGTAATTTGAAAAATGACATCAAATTGAAAACAATGAGCAAAGATATACACGAGACTTATGTACAGATAATTCATATTACAAGTAACAACCGGAAATGTCTCAGTTTTTTAAAAATAAATTACAAACTATCCTTTGCCTTGATGTAAAATACTATCATAACTTGGTGGGGGGCCTGTGTAAGGAGGTGGTGGAGCTGGTGTGCCCCCAAAAGCTGACGGATGTGGATGTCTAAATCCGGGTATTGGTGGTGGCGGTGCACAAGAAAACATCTGTGGTGGTAATGGTTGTTGTGGAGGTGTAGGCTGTGTGTTGTATGTCATTTGAGCTAAGTATGGTCGATGTGTGTATCTCTGATCTGTAATAACAGAAATATGTTAGAAATAACAATTACAAGTTTTAAGGAAAAGTATCAAATTTCATAATTAAAATCTCTGAAATTGAATTTACTTTTCCTTCTTATAAAAACGGAATTAAATTTACCTTTATATGAATTTTGGAAAAATACTCTGTCAGTACTCGGGTAATAAAATGCATTGGTTCCAGGACCTCCTGTTTGCTGAGTGTATATGTGATTACGATATTTAAATCTGTACCACCAACCGCCTCCAGAGCATAACAAAAGAATCAAAATAACTGATAACCTGAAAATAGAAATAAACTGCATAAATAACGACTTTTTACAAATTCAAATTTACATTAAAAAAATCGTAAAATCGTAAATAAATAATTAAACCAAAAATACGATGCATCCATAAATAGGCTTAAATTTCAACCGGAGACTCAACAATATATAAAAATTAATTTATTTTATATCACATAACTACAAATATAATTTACTTTTTATTTGTAAAACTATGACGTCATTTAATATCTTCCATTCTCAGTTGTAACTAGTGTTTTTCAAATACTAGCTTCTGATTGGCTACACACTGTTGACAGGGTAAACGAAGGTAAACAAAGAACGGGACCAACCAGCATACTTTTATATTACTTTAATTTATATTTTGATTTATTATTCATTTACTTTTAATGTAAAAGAAATTACCAAAAATACCACAGTTGATAAAATGTTAACGTTGGTGACCGGCAACAGCCCCTCGCACAGCAATATTCATAAGAGGCACATCTGTAAATGTTTTCACAATTAATTGATTTAATAATTACAACTTACACATATACACACGTTATTCTCAAATTCTTTTCGTTTGGATACGGGCAGTATTTGCTGTCAACCTTAAAAAAAGAAATTCTTTAATTACTGGACTTTGTTGTTTACGTAATGGAATTATTATTTGTTCAGCAACTGTGAATGATGTGCTCTTATTCACGGACATTACCTTTAACATTTATGGATTGTATTATCTTCGCATTATTAAAAATAACTTTTAATCATGTTTTTATGGCTTTCAATATTCGAATTTCGAAATTAATTCCACATTTTGATGGGAAATTATGCTTATGATAGTGCTATGCAGTGAAGCGAGATTAAATACAATTTATAAAAATTAAAATTCAAAAAATAATCGTTAAACTAATTAGGAAATAAGTAATAAGATAAAAGTTTTTAAATTTAAACGAGATTTAAAGTTTATTTTAAAGGTCTCGAATGGGGATTTAAATGGAGAATGTTTTGAATTTGTTCTTTTAACGGTCGCTCTTGAGCTTTAAAAAAAGATGTCCATTGATTACGTAATGATAAATTACGTACCTCTGTAAATAATGTGATCCAGCATGATATTATCAGAATTACACCTATTGTTTCCATGAATGTATTAAGTAGGGTTGTTGCAGATTCCTGCACGTCAATTTAAATGGCATAGATGATGCTTAGCATTTCTTCTGCTTCGTTTTGTACTTGCAGCAGCAGTACATCGGGTAATTGGAAAACCCGATACGTATTTTATAATTACTTTATGTAATGGAAAACGTGAACTTTATTTCAAAAATTAAAAGATTAAACAGCATTTTAATATAATAGATATAAATTTTAATAATTTTTTAATCTTTAGAAAATTTAAAATAAAAGTTTTATCCTGTTATGAAGTAACAATTTTGAAATTTTAAGACGAAATATAGAAAATGCGATTCTGATTAAATATAATACGTTAAAATATTATTTTCTTTAATTAACTTGCACAAAATTGAATTATTTTATTTATTATTTAGAACCACATATTCTAAGTTCTGTTTTATCAAATTTTATCTATATTTATTTTATTTTAATTAACGTATGGTATCATCCTTCAGCTAGCTACACTTTTAAAAAAGCAAAAAAATTAGATCTATTGCTAGCAGATCATCCTAGATTTCAAGCAGGATTCGCAACTATGGCGATAACGTCAACGGAATACGCTTTTCTGTTTCTTTTAGAGTATTTATTTGGAACTTTCACCCGGAAAAACGCGGTAATTTTTCATTCACATGTTTTAAAAACATATTACACTAGTTGGTAACAACATTTCTACATTATGTTAACTATAATCAAGCTTGAAAATAGACTTGTTTTGGTTTGATCAGCTGATCACATCAAAACAGGAAGTGATATTAAACAACAAGAAAACCTAAATTAACAAAGATTTACTTGATTTAAAAACTACAATTTAATAATCTTGACATTTTAATAAACAGGTTTATGCATACTATTGTGAATGGGACCAATGTGATAAAGACCAATACTGCTGCGGCGACAATCTCTGTTGTGATTACGTGTATTCCTTATGGTATTTCTGGTAATTATCACTCAAACACTAATTAAATTAAATTAAAGTGTCATTACTAACTCAGTTTATTATTTTTTTAATAGGGTTGGAATTGTATTTGTAGTCATCCTTTTATCAGCTTGTGGAGGCCTCTTCCGTTATTGTTATTATAATTATCGTACAGGCGGCCATCAGTCAAATTACACTTTAGTGCCTAATTTGCAGGCTGCATACGATAATAAATTAAACACGCGGGTAATAATTTTATTTATTTATATTTTTTAGATTTTGTTCGATTATTAATTATGTGTTTTATATTTTTATTTAAATCATTTTTTTTAAATAATTTTACATATTTCATGTGACGCTTTTGAGTCTAAAATAAATTATTTGTATTTTATTGTTTTGCTTAAAATTATAAGTCCTAAGGTTCATTTAGCGCAGCTGTAGATCTGACATTTCGTGTAACTTATTGTATTTTTGTCAGAGTTGTTAAATAAACATCCCTCCTCTACCAATTGCACGCGATTTCCCCCAGGGGGTCAAATAATTCCCAACTTCCTAGAAAATTATTAAATTATTATTTATCAAATTTAATTCGAGAGTTAAAGAGTTATGCAATGTATTTAAACTTTTGTACCCTGATTTTATTGATGTAATAATGAAGATTAATTTTAAATTTTTTATTTATTTTTTTTTATCGGGGTTACAATTTTTTTTACTGAAAATGGGTCGTGACTCGTGAGCAAATAAAAAACGATTGCGAAAACATTCATGACCATATAAGGTTAATGCCAGCTATTTTTTACTTGTTAAATATTTGATATGAAGAAAAAATGGCTGCCTTTGCAATCAAACATAAATAAGATTGTTATGAATTTTATATTTTTAGGCTGAAGTTTTTAGTATATAAAAGTGTGGTTTAATTTAATTTTTGAAATAAATTATAATTATTTTAATTACTTTTTAGGCAAATGACGTAGAAGCACAGGTAAATTATCCATATTACGAACAGCGGTATCCTTCTCAATCACTTGGATCGCCATCTTCGATGTCACCATCATCGCATAAACACTAGTCATCTTTCTTTTTTTTTTTAATTGAACATCAACATTTTTTTCTATAAAGGGATCTAGTTTTTGTTTTTGATCCAAATTTATTATCATACAGCAGAAATATAATATAAACATACTTGATATTTCTATATCACACAGTGAATTGGAAATGATTTATTTTTATATTTTAAATTGATTTAATTTTTAGATTGTTTTAATTTTATTTTCCATTTGATTAATTTTTTTTCTTTTTTAGCATGACATCATTCGAGTTTAGTGTTTTATTTGAATTTTGTGGAAAAGAAAATGTGTCAAGTGCTAAAGAAAGCCAAAAGAAAGAAATAACAAACCAGTTTATTTTTAATTTTTGCAGTTTGCAATTTTTCTTCTAATGTTTTAAATAAGTTAAAATGCATATCAGAGAGATTTGTATATGTATATGTAAATATAAAATGCATGAAGTGATTTATAGCTGTGGCTTATCAGGTTATGGCATTAAACACAGATTGGCAATACACTTTATTGTAATTTCAAACGTAATCAAACGTTTATTTGTTTATACGCTTTGCATACTTGCGTTGAAATCTCATTTATAAATTTTTCTATTTTTCCTTCCTCACCTGTTGTATATTGGGTTGAGCATGGAAGTTTATTGGTACTAATTCTTTTAAATTCTAATAGATCTTTAATCATCGCGAAGTTAATTCCGCATTTCATTCTACATGCGATAGATTTGAGAACTAGTACCATTATCTTGTGTTTAATGTTAGTAAATTCAAATGAATTAAAAAATTTATTTTATTAAAATTGTAGAAATTCTACTTAAATATTTTATTTTAAATTGTGTTATATAATTTTGGTGTGATTAGCACTTTAAAGTTAGGTGAATGAATTTTTTTTCTTATTTTTTAACTGATTATTGATTAAGTGTGCCTTAACTGTGGTTGTAATATAAATGTAAAATTTGAAAATAGGTGTATACATGGGATTTAACTCTTATATTCTTCCAAATCTTTGTAAATACAGTGATGTTTGATCTTGTAACTTTACTAATAACTAATTAATTTTAGACTATTTTTCTCTTATATATAAATTAATTCAGATTTTGGATTGGATAAAGGGATAAACCTAAAGTTACCCAAATTACAGTATTGCATTTTTTTGTATTTTTGCCCAATTGCATTTTTTTGTAATGTTCTTAATGTTTCATTAGGGGAAAATCTCAATTACAAATTGTAATTAATAATTTTTTTTGTATATAAAAATACAGCATTATTGTATGTAAATAAATAAATAAATGAAATAAATATTTGAATAATATTAGGTGTAAGTAAGACCAAAAAATTTATATATTGAATCTTGAATTTTGGGAGAACAAAACAGATTTTTATCTCTTGATTAGTCGAATAAAATGGAAATATTTAAAAATAAATACACAGTAGTTATATTTTCTTCTTTTTTTTAAAACTAAAAATTATCTTTTTACATAAACAAAAAACTTATTTACGTGTTAAAGTGTTCGTGATCTTTTTAAATTTGTTTTTCAGTTTTAATCCCTGCTCTTAGATGGCGACAGAGCAGTGAAATTTATTTTGAATGTAGATTGTGCCACACCGGCTTCCATTACTCAGACAATCACTTCCGCTTTACTGCCATCTGGTATCTACATCTAAATTTATTTGTTTACATCAAACGAAGACCAACCACCAAACCGAAAACAAGACAACTCAGACCGTGTTTAAACACGTTCGGCAGTGTGCCTTAGACATTAATTCAAATTTCGTTAAGGATATTTAAAGAAGACAGATACTAATTTAAATTTAAATTTATTTGCTTTGACATGAAATGACATCACAACCCTCATTGCATAAGAAAAGTAAGTTATTTACTTTCGATTTTGATTTTTAAGCTTAATTAATATCCGATTATAATAATTTTATGTTATTTCAGAATGAATGCATCAGCGAAAGAGGCGGAAGCTGTGGAATTGGCAAGTTACGCTGTTAATTTTGATGTAACTGGAAATTTAGAACCAGCTGTTTATTTTTATCAAGTAATTGATGTCATCAACATTTTATAAATATACATTTTAAATTATTATTTATTAATAAATAAATAAATCCGTTTATTAGGAAGCTGCAAATGCTCTTACTCAAGCTCAGAATTTTGGATCAAATTTACCAAATCTTGAATCTAAAATACAGGAATATACTGATAGGTGTAATTTCTTGAAAGATGCTTGTAAGTCGTTTTTGATAATTGATTAAGACAATTTATTCAATTAATTAATCAATTTTTAAAATTTGTTAGTGAATAAAAAGAATCAGACTAGATTTGATGTAATTGTAAATGAGGAGCATCAAAAATTGACTCGGGCAAAGTTTCTTTTTCTTCAAGCGTTAGATGAAGATGAACAAGACAATGTTAATGAAGCGATTGAATTATATACTCAATCAGTTGAAGTTTGTTTACAAATTGTAAGAATATTTTAATAATTAGTTTTATTAATTTTTATTTGATTTGTTAATGAAATGTGATGATTTTTAGAGGAGTTCGACTTCAGATTTGGGTCTTCAAGCGAAAGTTAGTAAATTAGCAGAACAAGCTTTGGAACGGTAATCAATTAAATTGAATTACTAAAAAATTAATAAAACATCAGTAATACTTAAAATAAAAGTTAAACTTTAAAATTATTTCAGAGCTGAATTGTTGAAAGGTTTAAAAACTCCATTGACTTCACCAGTAAGTCCAGTTAAACCTATCAGTAGCCCACGAACATCTCATCCTAGAATTATTCCACCACTTGGAATTGGGAACATTAATCTTGGAACACAACAATCATATGGTAAGATTTAAAATTATTTTTAAAGAAGTAAATTTTGAACTTTTTATTTTCTTTTTTTTAAAGCTCAAAAACCCATTTCATCAGGCAGCAGTAGCCATTTTAACTTAAAAGTTATAGGCAATGATTCATACACACAAGAAGAAATTGATGTTCTTAGGTTGTAATATTTTAATCTTACTCAACAATATTTATTTATTTATTTATTTATTTATTTATTTGTTTTTAAATAGATTTACATCACTTATTAATGGTAGAGAATATGTCCCGTTTCTACTTGTTGATTTAAAGGAACGTTTTGCGTACCCGATGCCTTTTAGTGACAGAGAAGGAAAATTAACATTATCACCAAAACAAAAAAATCTCTTCTCAAAGTGGGTTCGACCTGAAGAAATCTGTCCAAATCCAAAAATGATAGAAGTTATAGATGGTTTTAGCATTAAGCAAACTGTTGTTTCTGATTGTTCTTTTGTAGCTTCACTTGCAATTAGTGCACAATATGAAAAAAGATTTAAAAAGAAATTAATAACAAGGTTAGTTAATAATTATTTTAGACACTTTTAATTTACTTATTCTAAAATTTGCTTAAATTTTTCCTTAGAATTATTTATCCACAAAATCGAAACGGGGAAGCGATTTTCAATCCTTGTGGCAAATATATGATTAAATTCCATATAAATGGAGTTCTTAGAAAAGTGGTAATTGACGATTATTTGCCTATTGGAAGTCATGGTGAACTTTTATGTTCGTATTCGAATAATCGAAATGAATTTTGGATTTCTCTTTTGGAGAAGGCCTACATGAAAGTTATGGGTGGATATGATTTTCCCGGTTCTAATTCGGTAAATAAAACAATCTTTTTTCATTTTTCTTTTGTACTTAATTATTTTTATTTCTACATTAGAATATCGACCTTCATGCTCTTACTGGTTGGATTCCTGAGCGAATTGCAATTCATCCAAGTGATAAAGAGCTTGATAAAGAAAGAGTTTTTCAAATGATTTTAAGGAAATTCCACCAGGGCCATGTTTTAATTACCATAGCAACAGGTGAATTGTCAGAAATTGAAGCTGATAGAGCTGGACTTGTTGCTACTCACGCATATGCATTACTGGATATTAGAGAAATTAAAGTATACGGATTTATTTTTAATTATTGTAAATATGTTACTAATAACTAAATTTCTTATGAATAGAATCATCGTTTGTTTATGTTGAAGAACCCTTGGAGTCATTTAAGATGGAAAGGAAATTTCTCTGAATACGACTTTGTTCATTGGACTGCAGATTTAAAACGTGAATTATCATTTGATCCTAAAAGTGCTCAGATGTTCGATAACGGTATGAAGAATATTAATAATAACTTTAATTTTCTTTTAAATAAAATGCTTTAATTTATAGTAATAACATTTTTTTAGGTGTATTTTGGATTGATTATGAATCAATCTGTCAATTTTTTGATGTCATATACATGAATTGGGATCCGGCAATTTTTCAGTACACGTACTGCATCCATCAGTAATTTTATTTTTAAACATTATTCTATTTAATAACATTATGCACTGTTTTTACAAATGCTCTTTTTACTTTTTAAGGACCTGGAAGGCAGGATTAGGCCCAGTTAAAGATATTTATAATATTGGAGAGAATCCTCAATACAGTTTAGAGGTGAAAGTACAGACACAAGCAACTTTATGGATTTTATTAACAAGACACATTACAGACAGAGTACAATTTAAAACGTTTTTTTTTTTCAAATTTTATTTTCAATTAATTAATAATTAAATTCTTCATTTATTATAGGAAGATTTTGCACAAAATCGAGAATACATTGCAGTTTTAGTTTATAAAAACAATGGGAAGAAAGTTTATTATCCTTGTAAGAAATTTTTTAAAAATATTTATTTGATTTAATCATATTTAATAATTGTAATAATTTTTGGTAGATGATCCACCCCCATATATTGATGGAACTCGTATTAACAGTCCGCATTATCTGTGTAAAATTCCATTAACAGAAACTGGAGTTTATAAATACACTTTAGTCATATCACAATACGAAAAAATGAACACTATTCATTACACATTACGTGCGTACAGCTCATGCCCATTTTCTTTATTGAAAATCACAAATTCATACAAGGCTCAAGAAGAGGTAAACAAATATTTTTTTTGTTTTTATTTCATTTCAGCAAGACCAAATTACAAAAACATAACATTTTATCTATTACGTGTATCTCTTTACTAAGAGTAAATATTACATCAGGAGTAAATATTACATCAGTAGCAAATAAACAAATAACAGTGGCCTGCTGAGTGCTACTTAGGAGTAATGGTTGTGACCTATTTTCTATTCATGATGACACTTTTAGAATGAAAATAAAATTTAAAAGTTTGCAATTTTTTTATATGATGCAAAGAATTGAGTTCTTTATAAAATTTTATTAGGGTTTTATTTTGTTTAGAATTAAATTCAACTTTTAGATATTTTCTTATCAATTCGAAAGAGTGTTTATCTGATGACATAATAAAGTCTTTGAACAATACTCGAGAGAACTGTTAGCTTCGCTAAAGTAGTCATCTGCTTCCTCGAGGGTGTTTACAAAGCACCACACCCGTGCTTTCATAATAACCCATTTTGATTAATTGCTTTTTAATCATATTAAAAGTCTGTATATATAAATCCGGAAATGTTTTTATTTCATACTTATAAAATATTTTTTTTTATTATTTTTATTTGTTTTAAATAGGTCACTGGTGAATGGAAGGGAAACTCAGCTGGAGGATGTAAAAATCATCCAGTTTCGTATAAACAAAATCCAGTTTATCAGTTGCAAATTAATTCTACAAGTGATAACAATGAGCTCTTGATAGAACTAAAAGCACCTAAGTATAAAAGAATATAAATAAAAGAATTTTTAAATGTTATTTCAAATTTTTAATTATTTTTAGAGAGTATCAAGTTGGATTTGATATTGTAACGGTTAATGTGAATAATTCTAATAGTGCTGGATATTTTTCTAGTAAATCATCTGGAGCTTATCGGTTAGTTGAATGTTTTTATTATGGTTTTTATTATGATGTAATAATATGATATTTAATTTGTTTTTGTTTAGGTCTGGTTTTGTTATTTTAGCTTTAGAAAATGTTCCTACTGGAATTTATAACATCACTCCAAGTACTTTTTATCCTAAGCAAGAATCACCGTTCTTTTTGAAACTACGGTGTTCATCGCCCATTAAATTAACACGAATTCAGTAAATATTTTATTGATGTTCCATCCAAATTAGTTTCTACTTAAAGAAAAAGAATGTTAATTTATTTTTTATGTTGATCATGGTTATTGATCTAATTAAAAGATCTAATTTGGTAATAATAAATGAATATAAATTATGCATCAAAATGTTATCGAAAGTAAATTTTATTTGTTAAATAGGTTTAAATTTTGATATATAAAAAGAAAATTGTTATTTTTATTAAATATTTTTAGTGAAACAAATTATGTTTAAAATATTATTTGATTGTATATATATATAATAAGTAAAATAAAGACCTTTTACTTTCAAACATTGATAAGTTTCTTATTTAGTCAAATTATTAGAAAAATTAAGACGAAATTTATAGTTTTGGGTTGTTTTTCGTCCATAGATGTCGCTTTATACATAAAAGGGAAAGTTTTCACTTTTCTAAACTTCACGGTCAACTCTCCTCCATTCAACAGGTAAAATTATTCATGTTATTTTTTACTGTAGAATAATTTAACTTCAATTTCTTTAAATTTCATTAATTCAAACCTAAAAAACCCATACTTAATTACCTTAACAATTATTTTGAAGTTCTTGTAAACTAATTGTGAAATATGATAATTATTTATTTAAATTCCCATAAACGATTAAAAAAAACATAAATACACAAACATTCGTAGAAAACCTTTATTATAAAACAATATAATGACCTTGCAAAGTAAATTCATGATATCAAACTACATACATTAAAATTCTACTTTAAGTGAAGAAAAAAATCATGAGGAATCGAACTTGCAAAGTGAAATATATCATTTATAAAACCCACTGACGCAATGGAACCAGTTGTTGGTGTTGCCATCGGTGTTTTAGCCGTCATTTTCCTGGGCTCATTAATTGCTCTCGTACTTGTTTGTCGACATCGTTATTGCCATTTATCAGACATCATGTCGAAATACACTGCCGACTTCAGGTATTTATTTGTTTACTTTATTTAAAACTTAAAAAAAAATGAAAGTTAAAATGGCCGAAAGTTTATTTTCTTGAGTTTTCTTTTTACAGACCAGACGTGCATCTAATAAGTGGATCAGATGATCGGCAAGACGTTGAGCTTGATGACGTACGACTTCATCCAAATATTGAGAAGATTTTAGATGATGATCGTTGGATCGATGACGCCACGTGAGTTGAAATTTGATATTCTGAACGTGACTAAATGTTTTATTAAATCATCAGTAACATTATATTCATCAATTTACTTTTTATTAGGGGTCTTATACCACATTGCTTAGCAATTTTAAAAATGTGTCATCAGTTGACTGAGCGACTCGTTGCTATGACAATGAGCAGCGTGCCTCAAACACATCATCGATTATGGGAAATGATAGAAGTTGCTAAAAAAATAAGTCCACGTGTTGATGATGTTGTGAGGTCAATGTATCCACCATTGGATGCACGTTTATTAGAAGCGAGGTAATTTAATCGATTGATAAAAATTGATTATTAACGATTTTTTTAATTAAATTTTTTTGAATGTAGATCAACAGCTTTGATTTTATCAGTGACACATTTAACCTTAGTGACGAGATCAGTGTGCAATATCATAACATGTGATTGGATAGAGGATTCATTAGCTGAAATGGAGACGCATTTAAAAGTACAATACATCGATAATATTATTTAAATTAAATTAATATTTATTTCTTTTGAAATAGGTTTTAAGAGATGCATCTGAAATCACCGATGACTGCAGTAAATCTGATGTTCAACTGGCAGTTACATCAAATCATAATAGCGGCAGTATTATATAAAATGGCAGTACTTAATATAATAAGTAAATTACTGCCAAGTACGTAAAGTAGCATAAAATACCATTTTGTAAGTTGTTTTATTGGGTATTATAAGAAATAATACTCTTGTAGGCAGTTTTGTCAATATATTTTATTGGTTCAAGTCTTTTTCTATGAATGTATTAAGTACACGTTTATTTTTATGGATAATTTATAATACATTTGTAAAATTTTTCTTTTAGAAAGTTTTATAAAGAGGATGGCAATCTTTTATTGTAAGATAATACTTGGTGTAAAAAAAATACTTAAATATTTACTGTGATAAAATTAAATATGACACTTAGGAATTAAATAAAACTTTACTTGGATAATTAAAGTAAAAATAAAAATTGAAAAATACAAATATATCTGGAATATATTTAAACACCTGGTATTATCACATGGAATTGTTTGACAATAATCTCAAGTGTGTAGTAATTTTTAACAATATTTTCTTTCTCGTTTTAGTATTTTAAAAATAAAAAATATATCATTTGTGAATAAAGAAAAATTGTTAATACTGTTAAGTAGTTAATTAAGTAAATAAGTAATAATAAAATTTAAAATTTTGCATTAATGTTACGGTTCAACATTCGTAGTCGACTTGTTTTCTCGCTTCGATAAAGCTTCCAAAACCAATTTACAGGAATCCTGAGCTCGGTCTATCTCCATTTGTATTTCAGAAGAAATCTCAATTACAAATAAAACAATAAAATAATTAAAAAAATTTAAAATTTCCAAAAATTTAAATATTTTTTACCTTATTTCTATACCCTTCATCAACAATACCATCGACATTAATCATAACATTGTAAAAAGCTCCCCAAACTCCTGTTTCCAAACAACGAGCTGCCACTTGCAAGTCCGATTTTGTATTCAAATTACAAACGCCAGCTAATTCCAAAAGGGTATCCCAAATTCCATTAATAGTTCTCGCTAAATTCATGGGAACATCAATTGCCCGCATTAAACCAGACTGAGTAGCAGAATCGCGAGTCGTTGTTTCCTCAGGTGTGTTTGATGGCAACTTGCACGCTTCCTTCAATTTGTAAAAAATTATAAACAAACAAAAATAAAATTCATTTATTTTTACCATGTAATCAGCAAAGGCGTGTGTATCAGCGTCGATTATCGGAATGATATCTTTCATCGTCTTGTGAATAACAGGAATGATTTTTCTCATTTGTCCATCCAAATGTTCCCATTGTTTTTTACCGTAAGTCATTAAACCAACCATAGTGCCCAATGCTGAGCCCTAAAATTTAAATTTAAATTAAATTTCTTTAATTTAATTTTAAAATATTTAAAAAATTATGTTATTTCTATACCAAAGCAGCAGTAGTTGCTGCAACTGATCCACCACCAGGAGCAGGAGTTCGGGCTGCAACACAATGAATGAAATAACTAACATTTTGATGAATAAGTAAAGCTTGTGATCCGGATGGAAGAATATATTCGATTATTTTCTCTTTAGGATTAAATGCACCCAATGAGTTCAATCCTAATCGATTAATAGCCTGAAAAATACATTAAAAAATTAAATATATAGAAATATTTTCAAAAATTCATTCAAACATTAAAAATATACAAGATGAATTTTCTGATCCTCTTCTAACACAAAAAGATTTTCTTTCCGAATGTAATAATCAGCAATTTGCAACATTGCTTTCAATGGAACCATCCCAACTATCTGAGAACCAGTTACAGCAACATTCAATTCTTTAGCATCTTTACAAACCTGTAATTTAAATTTAAAAATAAAATAAATACAAATTAATTCGATTTATTTCTAATATAAATCTTCACCTCTTCATACGCTAAATGTATCGGTGTTTCATCGTGATCAGTCAAATTAATCGATACCTGAGCCAAATTGTGTTCCTCTAACCACCAACCAATCGCTTGACAATGTTTTAATCTACCGGGCTACAATTTAAATTCATTTTATTTCATTATTTTCATTTTCATTAAATATATTCAATTAATTTTACTTGATCTTTTCCTCGTCCCTGTTCCCGAACATTTAATGCAATTCGATGAGCCTGTTCCTTAGTCGCCAACAAATTAACATTATAAGCGATTAAAAATTTGCGAACACCAGTCACTGTCGCTCCCCATTGTGGCACAAATTCAGCGGGACCAAAATCCGGTTTCCATTGTGGGTGATTTAACTATTGCAATTAACAAAATTATTGTTAATATTATTATTATTATTATTATTACCATATATCAATTAAAATAATAAAACCTTATCCATTAATCCTTCATATTCTCCTGCTCTTATTTGTGGCATCGTTTTACGGTAATCTTGTGTAGATGCTAAGCCATACAAATAAACTAGTAACAAAAAACAAAATTAATTAAAACCAATTCAAAAAAACATATTAAAAATAAATTAATCAAAACAACCAGGCACATTCAATTCAGCAGCTAATTTCTGTCCAAATTTTTTGGCACAATAAATGCATTCTTCAATTTCAACTCCTTGAACCGGAATAAATGGACAAACATCCAATGCACCCATGCGTGGGTGTTCACCTGTAAATATTACAAATAATTGTACATAAAAATCAAATTAAATATTTATATCATTTATGTTTTTAAATGAATAAATTTTTAATTGAATTTTCATAAATGAATCAATTTTTAATTTAATCTTTCTAAATTAATCAACCTTTGTGTTTAGCCATGTCGATTAATTTCCAAGCAACTCTTGCAGCATGGAGTGCAGCCTCAACAACAGCATCAGGCGCGCCAACAAATGTATAAACAGTGCGATTTGTTGAGGATCCTGGGTCCACATCCAGTAAGGATACATTCTCTATACTTTCTATTGCAGTTGCAATTGCGTTAATTACCTGTGAAAAAAAAAAAAATTTTAAATTTATAATTATTAAAAAAATTTCAAATTTTCTTTAAAAAATATAATTATCTGTTCTCGTGTATATTTTTTATTTATTTATTTATCTAAGAGTTAAACCTTGATCTTTGCCATTTATAATGAAGACCGTGACCTAACTTTTTTATTTTTATAGTAAGTTGAGAAGATTATAAAGTTAATCTGCTTCTTGTCAGTACTTCATCAAGATTTAACTTCAAATATTTTTTTTTTCGAACTAATTTTTATTTATTTCTCTTATTAAGGATTTTTTTCTCATTTTCTTTCTTTCTTTTAATACTCGTATTTTTTTCAAAATATTAATTATCGTTGCACGAAATTATGCAGAAACCGTATTAAAAAAAATAAAAAAACCACTCGTAAAATAAAATCAAACAAATACTCGACTTATTTACCTCTTTACTTTGCCCTTCCGAAAAATTCGGCACGCATTCCACAATTTTAGGCATGATAAACGCGGTTTGAAAACCGATCAAAATTGTTCACATACTAGCGTCATATGTATTTCTCAAATTTCTTCCCATGTGACATCCGTACGTAACAAGTTCCGGTCATGCGCTTTAATTACGTATCAACGTCATCTCGTTTACCAGAAATGCCGCTAGGGAGAGAACGAGCGAGAAAGAGAGATAGAGAAGTGTTTTAATGCATAAGTAGAAGCCAGTGCGCTACTCTTGCAGCTTTTCCTGTCCTTGTCTACCAAGTCTCACGTAGAATCGAGTGAAAAATAGGGCATCGTCCATTTGGAGGTAAGTTTTGTTGCTTTTTTTTTACTTTACTCGCAGACATTACTTGACGATGATCGAGTCAAGTCAGATATATGGTAGACTCACTACACCATAAACAACTCTACACATGGCTGAATGTGTTTTTAAAGGTGTTTGTCAATATTGATTTATGAACTCTATTAATTCTAATCCCTTTTTTCTTTTTATACTTTTTAATTATCTCGATTTTCTTTTTATTTATAACATTGGTTTGTTATTATATAATGGAAATGATGTGTCAATTTATTATTTTTTTTATTTTTCATTTTTCAATGTCAAATTTTATTTATTTTTTATTTTATTTTTATATTTTGTATTTATTACTTGTAATTTTTTTTTAAGTTTATCAGTGACCTAATCTCTGTCAGGTTATTATAATTACATTTCCTGTGTACACTAAACTAATAAGTGTTTAAAGACAAATTCATATCCTGCTTGATTAGCTTTGTTTCTTAAGATTTTTGTTTAATAATATTTTAATGTAAATAAATTGAGTTCAGAAAGTGAAAATGAATTTAATAAATTTAATAAATTTTACTTGAATGATTTTAATTTCTTAAAATTTAATTAATCTTTTCTAGTGTTTTATTACACACTTAGAATTGACCTAGTTGAATCAGATCTTAAAAAATCAAAAAAATATATAAAAATTTGGAATGATTTATTAACGATTGTTTTTGCGATTGAAAACATTTATATTTATTACGGAGTAAAAAATAATGAAAAAAAAAATATTTTTAAAAAATTTTTGTAGTTTATGTTATTTTTAATGTAAAATTGAATAGTTAATGTTTTTATTTAATTTTATTTTTGTTTTCATTTGTAAAAAAGGGTATACACAGTCAATTATTCAAGTGTAAAACAACGTCGTAAAGCTGTTGTGTGCATTGAGGATAGGCTTGCATCCCATGGCAACTAACTATTGATTTGGGTCCTGTGATGCTAGATTGCAGCAGATCGTGCAGGAACCATTTGTTTGATTACCAACAAAATGAGAGTGAATGTTGGGATTAAGATACAAAATTAAAATACAACTTTCTCTTTTTTTAAAAAAAGTTTATTTATTTTATTTTTTTATTTTTTAAAAATTTGATCTCATTTTTATATAGTGAAATTTATTACTGAAATTTATTATTGAAATTGGGGTAAAAAAATGGATGTTGTTTACAATGATACTTGAAACGTGTAATTTTATTTATTTATTATTTTTTCAAATTAATTATTAAATTTTTGTGAATGTTTTGATACGATAAATTATACGTGAGGTTTTGATTTTCGGATGTTATGACGCTCTAGTTGTCAAGTAGAAAAAGTGAGACATTTAGAGAAAAATGTGAAAAATTCAGTTGAGTGAAATGTTTAAAAGAAAAAAATTGAATTTGAAATGGGAAGTGAGCTTAAACTCACTTTGAATTATGCAGATTCTTTGTAAAATGCGAGTTCGGGTGTAATGAATAAATTCAAATTAATGAATTAGAATATTAGGTATAATTTGTAATGGATTCCTATTTTAAAATTTTAAAATTTAAAAATATATTTTCTTCATTTATTAAATTTCAAAATCAAAACTTCAACTTAGAAAACTTAAAAAACTAAAATGTGCATGCGCACTGTTGATTTCAACGAGCAGCAGAGCTCAATAATCATGGCTGCCCATCAACCGATCTAAGTACATTATGGCCAAAACCACTGCAAGGGGGTCGTGATTTAATTTTGACCAATATTGGACTAGATTTAATAGATGTATCTGATTGAGAATACGGTAAAAGAAATTTGATTTCAACTTTTATAAGATAAAAACGAAAACAAAAATCAATAACTCAACAACTTTTCTTACCTAACACACTTTTAACACAATTATGAGTAAAATTTGAATATTCAAAGTAACAAATAACATGTTTGACCTTTTGAGAGAGCTATAAAATAATAAAAGCAAAACATGTTTGAAATGAAACACCTCTAAATGTGTTTAATGTAACATTTGAGTCGATAATGGCTGACACGGTTAAATAATTAAGTGGAAAAAATGTTTAAAAAGTGCTATTTTTTTTTATCTTTTTGTTATGATAGTAATAAAAGTATTTAAATGATATTTCTTTTATATTTTTTATGTTGTATTTATAGTAGCATTTTTTTATCATTTTTTTTCGTTCTAGTTGAACATATTTATTGACGTTGCATTGAATAAGCTGCACCCCTTTGACAGGAAAATGAAGATAAACCCATTTCCCAGCTGCACTGAACATGTGCATTTCTACAGATATGATTGAGAGATAAAAAGCAAACAGTGAGAAAAAAAATATAAATAAATAAATAATTGAAAAAAAGTATATAAACAAAAGTAATGGATTTGCTTTATCAATTCAGATATTTATTTTATAAAATTATAATTTTTAATCAACATTGAATTTTGAATTTTTATTTTTGTTGATAAAACAGGTGCTGTGTTTTTATCGATTAAATGCCATCTTCGTGAAACTACTACAGTGAATTGATATTATTTCACATTACAAGGTGTAGAAGAATTTGTTTGCAGTTGAAGAAAATAATTAGCGCAGTCAAAAAATGGAGTCATTTAATATTTTACTAATGAGTATGGAAATGTTGTTTACTTATGGATTGTTTCTGTTAATTGAATTGATTTAATATAAAAGAAGAATAACTGGGAATTAATGTTTTGCCTTAACGATATTTACTCAGTGAAAAGTAATGTTAAAATAAACGTTGTGGCATTTAATCAATAAAATACCTGTATGATATAATTTGATAATGTTGCTTTAATCACTTAAATGTTGATGATGGATTTTTATTGATCACATTTTTTTCATAACATCGTTTTAAATGATTAAAGCTATATTATAATTTGCCAACAAAATGTTAAAACTATTTCATTATATTATATTACTTAACTAGATTATTGCTTTTTCCTCGCAATTATTATTACCATTAATACCCGCGTATAGGATACACCTTGTTTCTTAAAAAGTAGACCTAAATTCCCATGTGTGCCTTATACATGGATACTTTTTTTTAAAACTCACTACGTTCTATATG
>JAQFZN010000706.1:0-24266 GCA_034687075.1 Geophilus carpophagus
TTTTGACATGAAAATTTTACTTTAAAAAAATTAATTAAAGTTAATTTTAAAAAATTATGCATGAAAATAATCGATAAGGTAAACACAAAATTTAAAAAATTATTAAGATTATTACACCAATAATAATAATAAAATAAAAGCACATGAAATTAAATAACAGTACAGTACTTATTAAATTATTAGTAATAATAAAGATCCTGACAAAATGATTTTTGTAAACATCTATCAG
Source organism: Geophilus carpophagus (assembly GCA_034687075.1). Taxonomy (NCBI): domain Eukaryota; kingdom Metazoa; phylum Arthropoda; class Chilopoda; order Geophilomorpha; family Geophilidae; genus Geophilus; species Geophilus carpophagus. The sequence continues at coordinate 230 of JAQFZN010000706.1, forward strand.
ATTATATAAACAACTGAACAAGTTTTAAATCAAAACAAAAACAAATGGTTACTAAGACAACATTAATGATATCAATCTAATTGGCAACAATCGAGGTTTTAGGAAATGCACATTACTAGTAAAGGGAAGAGAAAAAATCTTTATAAATGTTAACTGCATTCAAACAACCCAACAGTGGTAGTGTTTTGGCAATCCACCAACTAAAGCATTTCAAAAGTTGTTACCACCATTTTTTTCCGGGTAAAGCTTTGTCATGTGAGTTATTTTCTAATAAATTTTTAAACCGTGTTATATAATTCCACTGTAGTACTTTCCTTAATAATTCACACACTAACAGAGCTATGATAATTCAATTCTCATAATCTCCTATCTTAATCATCCATTAAAACACAATAGTAAAGAAAAACGAGTACACCGGCGTATATAAATTTTACATCAACACTAAATTACGATAATGGTTTCTATAGAAACTGTTATCAATTACTTTTAAGGTAATGAATTCAGTTAGGAACTGCATAGATCATTTTCAATTTATTGATGCATATTCTCTAGAAAACTTCATTTAAAATCACAGCACAGATCATACTGTTCCCTAAATAGGAAAATGATACACTTACAGGTGATAAATTGATCGAGGCACGTTCTGATGAAGTTGCAGTCACCTTTTCTGCTATATTATTAACACCGGGTCAGAAAGAAGCAAATAAAAATAGAAAATGTAAATATTATATTTTGTACATTTGACACTGCAAACATTTATAACTTCCTTCTTTGTTAAAATGTTTACAAATCTTTCATATAAAGATTGGTAAAAAAAACATTTGTTTCGTCACTCACGTTAGCTAAACATTTGTAATCAAACATTTGTAATCAAACATTTGTAATACGAATGTTTCAACGCAACAGCCATTTTTTGAAAAGGTAGAGCGGTAAATCGTTTTTATTGTTTGTTTTTATCTAGACCATTTGAAAAATTGATAAAAATTGGAGGAATTTGAATTAAATCACTAAATGAAAGCCCAAATATGCAAACACGATCAGAATATCAAAAATTTGACGTAAACAAATGGTTGTTTTCATCACGTTTTATAAATTACTTAAAACGTTATGTTGTATCCTCGGAAACCAGGTTGTACAATGTGGCATGAATTTTAATTACCAATTTTTATTTTATTCAAATAATAATAAAAACCCGGATTTTTATTTCAATTTTTAATCAAAGTCAGGTTAAAATTCTCAGCCTTTATTTGAATAAATAGTGCTTGCATTCCTATTGATAAAACATCATTAACAGTTGAATAAAAAAGTCATTACATTCATTTCCTGATGTCAATAGAAAAAGCAATCTATTTACCAATAAAATTAATATTAATGCAAGTCCATTTGATACATATATAATTGTATGTACGTAGAAATGAACTATTGATCGATACACACATTAATATTGACATTAATATTTAAATAACTAATTTTTTTAGCTCATTTTTATTTCAACTTACGCCGCATTTAAATTCACTCCAAGTGTTGTATCACTGCATTTTTAAGCGCTGTAATTAAGTCGAAAAATTACCTAAGGAAATAAAAATAAAATTTAAGTTTTTCTACTCCGTTTGTTATTACAACTTGTGACTTCACACTTTTGTGGTTTACATACACACTTCTCTAACTTGATATTCCATCTCAACAGTAACATGTACTACTATGATACATAACTTATTTTTTATTATCATCATTTGTAGCAGTCATTTTTAAGTAAATTAAAATACATGTTGGATGCTGATGCACTTTCTCATCACACTATAACTGCATGTAATCACGAAACATGCCCTTGTATGTCAAGATTTAATATAAACTTTCCGAAAACCCAAGTTGACTTAATTGAATACTTAAATAAGGCTGTAAACGGTTTCACGAAATATAAAAGTGATTTATAGTGAGCCAAACTTTAAATTGCAAAAGTAAAAATTTGTAAAATTACAAAATTCTTGAAAATAAGTCAAATCAACATCCATTCATGTTCTTACAAATTCGAACAATATTATTGTAATTCAATGCACTTTATCCAATGGATTTTTCTATTCATCATCATGAATTAAGTGCAACTAAAAAGTTAGCAAATGTTTAATATTTTATTTAAACCATCCACCCAAAGTTGTATTACCAGCTTTATAATCATGAAAATAAATGATTCATTTTAGTATTTAATTACAATGTGAAATTGTAATAAAGATTTATGAGTTAACAACCAAAAATTAACTACTGCTTATATTACACTTACTTGTATTACAGTGCGGGAAATAAATTTAATCACGTGTATGTGTTTGTGTTTTACGCCTAAATAATGTGAAATATTTTTGTATTCATTAAAAGTTATAAAAAAAAATAAATGCACAAAAGAATTAAGTGTCAAATATTTTTTTTACCTGTCACTGGAATGATGAATAATAACGCGATTGAATACTTGTCAATGAACATTCACTCTATTTCCTGTGAAAAAATGTTTCGATACATATAAGCCCGATTTTTTCTTAAACTGGCTGATAGATTATTAAGTAACCATTTGCATAGGCTAGTACACCACGTTGAGCTGCGTGTAACACCAACCAGCTGGTTCTGCTAACAGGAAAGCCGTATACTAAGAAACACATTGCTTTCATCTACCTTGCTGCCATCTAGTGAAAATATCAAGAAATTGTGCAAAAATTCAAAATTACTGAGAAACTTTTTCGAGTGTTGAACTTTATCTTGTACTATTTAAAATATCATTATTTATTTAATTCGGATAGGTGTAATGTTCTAATAGTTACCCTAAAATTAATTTTAAGTTTATAAATTGTTAATAACTTGCACATCTAAATAAAAATATATATACTTTAATGAAAAATAAAAACCTAACATCAAAACATTTTTCTCTTTATCATTTGGGTTTTCATTGCAAAGTTCAATAGCGCCGCCTAGCGGATCTAAGTTTTAAGTCTCTCGCCTTATTACTTCGATGTTTTTAAGATCTAGATTCATATCGTTGCAGTCATTTAATTACTGTAATTTTTAATCTCATTTTTTATTAATTTTGCTATCGACATATAGACATGGCGTGCAGCATTATCTAAAAGTATAAAAATATAAAAACAACACAAAAGTACTATTAAAGTGAAATCGTTGCAATATACTGTATTTTACGTTCAAAAATACATCGAATGTACTGTAATTAACATATGAAGATATTGTTTAACATATCTCAATCATATTCTGCTTAACACCGAAAATCACAATGAAAAATGAGACATCGAGCAAAAAGAATTATTACAGTTGACATGATTTTCACTCATCACAAGTTGCAGATTAAAACAGCAGCAACAATACATGAATTAAAGTTTCATAAAATGGTAATACATCAATTGTTTGTATGCAATTTTTTCTTTAGAAAAATATTATACAATCAGCATAGGCCACTTTTTGCTTAAAATTTCGTATTTGCAACTGTCAATTGATTTACCATATTAAATATTACAATTTAGAATAAATAAAACAAAGTTTAAACTGGTTTCAATTATATTTTGTATATTAAAGTAATATAAAAAAATTAATTAAAATAAAAAAATTAAAAAGTTACTCAGTAAGTTCAACAGTCGGTCCACTCTTTGGTATATGCAGTATTTTTTCAATACAATTAATATTGATCATTTAGTTTATAAATAATGTACTCAAAAAAATTACAAAGCAAGATGGCGTTTACGGGCACAAGTACCGCTATTCTATTTTAGTAAGTGAAAACAAACTACTGTTTGAGTAAAAGACAATTGCTCACTAAACTGAACTAGAAACCCACAGCTGTGATTTTTTTTAATGTCAGGTACGGGATTATATGGCAAAGAAAAAAATTTGTTCGTTTCGTGAGAATGTCAGATGACGGGCGCACAAGCTTCTAACCAAATTCGTCTAAATTCATACAGTTAAAAGAAAAAATTATATATAAACACGACAATAACTTATATGTTACAGTTAATTGAATATCTGCAAGATTTCAACATGTTCATAAGTCGTGATGCAATTTTTTTTTATAATTTTAATTTTCTAAAAACTGAAAACCCACTCTATTCCTACAAAATAAATTCTAAATCATTTTTCAAAATAAAAAAATTAATTTATGACATTTAGCAATGCAGTTTATTACACTGCTTACACGTTGTGCGATTCAATTTTCATACCTGATAACTTACATCTGTATTTTCAGTACACTGAGAATATGCTGTCATCACCGGTTTCAAAAAAACGTTTGCATTATTAACTTACCATCACAAACATGCGGGATAAACTGATAATATGAATGCTGCATTCATTAATACAAAACATTAAGCACAGCAAATAATGAAATCACAGTTTTATGAAAATAAATTGATGTATGATAGAAATGGCTTGATTCACACAGGGAAAGGTAAGGAAAAAGTAAATCAGTATAAGTTAATCTTCTTTGTAATAGGTTTCCGACACATGTGACACGTTCTTAAAGTCTGAGCACATACCACACACGCCCCATGTCCGCATAAAAAGGCAACATTGCGGCGACGTTCCATACATATTGAACAACTATGAGCTTCTTCTATCTCTTGAATTTTGCTTTCCAAGTAACGCAATCGTTCAGAACTTGCTTGCCGGTTTTTAACTTGCACAACTCGTCCTACTAATTAATTATAAGAAAAAAATTAGAATTCAACATATTCTTTTTTTTTCATTATAAACAAATTTATTACTATTGTTAGCCGAAATTTTTTGCAAAATAACTGACTGACAGCTGATGCATTTTTTCATACGAACACAGCAATCTTCACATGTAACTTGATGACCACAAGGTTCAAAAATGATATTTGCTGGTACTTCCGAACAAATGTAACACTCCTGTTCAATTGAAGTAGGTTCCAATGGACTAGATTCACTAACAACTGTTGCGTCTTCCACAGATTCAGCTTGAGCTCTATAAAAATATTATTACGGTAAGTAATTGAGTTATAATAATAATAATTATAATAATCGGAAGGAATGTATATTTTTCTACAACTCACACTTGAAGTGATGAATGATAATTGATTAAATCTTTAATTTCTGAAGCTGTAACTAATTCTAATGGTGGTTTCCCTTTGTGATTATGATGACTGAGGTCTGTGTTTTCTTGAATCAAAAAGCAAGCGATAGCCAAAAATGCATTAGCGTCTATTCCTCTGTTTAAAATATCTGCCAATATCTATTTAAAATTTAAAATACATTAAAAGAAGTCAAGAAATAAATTATTCTTTAAAAATGCGAATTACTGCTTGTATTGCTGGAGCTTCGCCATCTGATTTTTCCGCAGTTGTTCCTTGTGATAACCGCATTAGAGCGATATGCAATCCATTATCTCCGTCTTCATCTTCTGCATTAACATGAGCACCCATTGTGACTAATAACTCGACTAAAGACATATGTCCTTGACTTATAGCAAGTAATAAAGGAGTTTGTTTTCTGTTGTTGCGAATGTCAATTTCACACTGACCCTATTTATTAAAATACACGAGAAAAGTTGTTAATAAAAATATTCATTTTGTTCTATTTGTTTATACCTGTGTTAAAAGCGTCTCAGCTACCAAACGATGGCCGTTGAGAGCCGCTAAGTGTAATGCTGCAAATCCGTCGTCTTTTTTTACATCGACGATTTGCCTTGATCGTGCCAAAAGACATTCTGCAGCACTGATTTCAATACAAAAAAAATTAATTCCAGATAAATCTTAATCAGATAATTTTATTTATATTACTAGTTGTTTCCTTTTAATGAAGCGTGATGTAGAACATTGAAACCTCTTTTGTTCCGTAATGAAAAATCAATCCGTGGTTCATCCACTAACAAATCGATGATTTCTAAATTTTCTTTACCAATGGCATCATGAAGAGCAGTGTCACCATATGAATCCTATAAATTTTATCAATTAAATGTCTTTTATACATTAAAAATAAATGAAACAATATAAATACCTGAATATTTATATTGCAATTATGCCTTAATAAAACACGAACACATTCGATATGTTGTTTGTTAACTGCAACATGCAGTGTGCTGCAATGTCCTTTATTTACTGCATCAATATTTGCACCTTTTTGTAAAAGTAATTTCATAACTTCTGGTTGATTTCTACAATAAATTAAATTATATTTTAAGTAAATAGTAATTCAAATGTAAAAAAATAAATACCCAAACGCAGAATAATGTAAAGCTGTATCACCATCATCATCTTGAATCTCTAGATTAGCATTACAAGTTAACAATAATGCTACAATTTCAAGATGGCCTTGATGACTAGCTACTTGTAAAGCAGTTTTACCAGAACTTTTGTTATCAACCTATAAACAAATATATTTAAATGTAAAAACATATCATTATGTTTTTATTTCAGTAAACATCGTTAAAATTTATATTTTCATCAAGAAAAAAATTATTGTGTACCTTTTCTGGAAATTTTTGTAGTAAATCTTTTATTACATCAATATGACCCTGTGCTGCTTCTCGAACTAATCTGTCAACTGTAGTGCTTTCCAAATGTTGTTCCAAAAACTGTGATATTAATGATGTAAATGGGTCTAAAAAATGTATAAATTAAAGTTAAATATTAATTCTCTTTACAAACGAAAAGATTATATAAGAATATAAAACCATCATATCCTCAAATAGTCTTATTTAGATGCTCACTTTCATTCCTTACTAAATTATTTTATTAAACAAAAAATTTGTTTACTAGTATGTTCTTCTCTTTCGTTAGCTGTCATTGTATTGCTTAATTCAGCTGCCGATCCAGGAATGGCAACTACAGTCAGGGGATTAAATGTCCAAGTTTGTCCTTCAACATTAACTCTGAGGTCGCCATCTGAGTAAATTTTTATAACTTTACCGGTTTTGCCCAATACCTAGCAAAAGAAAAAAAAATTAAATAATATTTAATGACAATCAACTCGATAAATATCGAAAAATTACATTTTTCATGACATCAATCCATTCTCCATGACCCTTCTGCAGTTCTTTTACTTTTACCAAATTATCTGATATTCTTACAATATCTCCAACAACAAAAGTATTGATCTGAAATTTAATTTTATAATTGTAATTTTATAATTTATAACTTCTGCTAAAAGGTACAAACTTTCATTAGAGCTGCTGGATGAAAAGTCCAACGGTTGTTACAGCCTTCATATTGCACGCGTATATCGCCTCGTTCAGTGACACGATGCACAGTTCCTATTTTACCAATATACTAAAAAAAAAAACAAGTTAATTTTAAAAACAACAATTTTAAAAAATCTAAAATTGTATCAACATTCGGTACTAACTTCAGCCATTCGTGGATTCCAACCACCATGGCCTTCTTGCATGCCTTTTAACATTTCAACATCTAGTAATACTTTTACTTTGTCACCAACACTGTACGATATGTGTTTATATGTGACTGACCGCGCTGCTTGCTGCTCAACGATATCACCTGGAAGAAATTTAAATAACAACTAAATTAAAAATATGAAGAAACACACAACCTTATTGGCAATTAAAAATTGCCTACCGAGAATAGGCAAATGATCTCTGTAATAAAATCCTCCAGATGCTTCTTGCATGTATTTTAAATCGACCTTTCCCTTATGACCCAGACGATACACATTTGTTGAACCAGATGTCCACGTTACATTTGCAACACTTCGTCCGGACTCGTTATCCCAACCTCGAATGTCAATTACGCGGCCAGTTTTGTTGTCACCACCTTAAAATAATCATTAATAAGATTATTAATTAATTAATGAATTATTACCACAATTGTTAAATAGTTAAATACCATCTTGGTTCCCCCAATCCCAATCAGGACCTCGTACGACTTTAGCTCCTACAAAAATTCCTTTGGCTTGAATTTTTAGCGCTCCAGCTCTTACAATCATTTCAACTCTTTAAAAATATAATTTTCAGAATAAATTTTTGATTATACAAAATAAGAGAGAAATACGAACCCTACTGACGATGCAGTTTCAATTCGTACAAAAGGATGTGATAGGTCGTGTTTGTCTGCCATGTAACAGTGAGTGCACAAATCAAAATCATAGCATCGTGAGCATTTCCACCGTATTCCGGGAATCCCATGTTTACGACAAGCATCACAGATAATGTTAGGATGTTTAACACCTACGTAAAAATAATAAATAAATAAAATTTCGATTAATAATTAATTTAAGACAAAATGTATTAAATAAAATAATTTGATAAATAAATGAAATTATAATACAGGAAAGTGTTAAAATTAATTTTGCACTCAGTGTAAAATTACAATTCCGATAGAAATTGATTTCATCTTTGCATGCAAAATTAACTGTTAGTTTTTCTTACCTATCGGTGCATTATCAAAAATTCTCAGATCGTAAGCACCTTGATAACCGACTCTGTAGTTTGTTCGGGAGCCTGAATCCCATTGCACTACTACAGTTTTATCGGGGGAGGTAGAACTGCCCGGTTTTCCAATTTCAACTACTGTACCGACATGTCCTTCACCGTCATCCTGATTGCCCCATTTCCAATCTGGTCCGCGGACAACTCGCAAACCAACCTCTATGTCTGCAGACCGTTGCATCAGTTAATTCGTCATCTAATTAACAAAAAGCAAAGTTGAAGAGAATTTAATTCATTCTGCTACATCAGAAATTAAGGCTAAATCACATGTACCTGTACAAACGGAAGTTGCTTAAAAACACGACGATGACGTCACTCTTAGCGGCGAAGAAAACAACGAAACCGAAAACAATTACGATATTGTTATATCGTGCATAATAAAAAAAATTATAAAAATTAAATAAATTACAAAATTATTTATTTATTAATTTTTTTAATAAAATTGTTAATTTCATACATCAATCGATGTTATTTTTACAAAATCGTAAATCATTTTTTTGTCTGTTCAGATTTATCATCTTAACTAATGAAATCTGTTTAAAGATTTCTTAAACCATTAAAACAAATTTAATCTTGTGTTTCCGATTTTTCACTTCTCAATAATGACATAAAATCGGATTATTATAGAGAGAATAATAAAATAACCATTCCGGAAATGCTCTTTCATTTTAATTTTTTAGCAGGAGGAACCGCAAACTCTGCGCATGAGCAGACCAAAGTATGACTATTTCCCCTTTGTCGTGTTGCCGTTGGGGGGGTGAGCCAAAGAAGGGAGATATTTCGGTGCAAACCGCGCCATATTTCCATTGACAGATAGGTCATTTATGTCCAAAAAGTTGCAAGATAAGTAAATTGTACCAACAGCATGGAAACACCATCGAATCAAGCGGAAGCAGAATCTTTACCAGGTAAGTTTAAAATTAATCTTAAATTGCAATGTTTTGGTAGCTAAGGAAGCTATCGACCGCCGGAGCGTGCCTTACTTCATTCTATGCAATCGGTGTACATAAAGCAAGCGGATCACACTAGTCTTAAGTCGATCGCTGCTATAACAATTGCCAAGTTTAATTAATTTGTAAACTAGATGTGTTGGAGTAAGTTAGGAATAGGTAGAAATCAAAACGCGCTTCCGTGTTTGAATTGTGGTGGCGCCTCACCGGTAGGCACATGGATTTATTTTGGAGGGGATTTCCTGGGAATTCCCTCTGTCTACAGTGAATATGTAGTCAATAGTGATTATTAGAGAATAATTTGACTGTTTGTGGGATGTTTTGAGTCGCTAAAAACACGGGGATATAAAACAAACAAAGGAGCTGGGATATGTATCAAGATATGTATCAACTCATTAGCATATTAATGCATCGTATTTAGCCCTTTCGAAAACGAGGCTGAAAGACAAATCCAAGGTGCAGGTAGGTAAGAAAGTGATTATATTTTTTTAATTTTTTTTAAAAAAAAAATTAAAGGTATATTTTTATTGCGTTTAATTTTTTCAATTTTTTAAAGTTTTTTTCCCGTTTTTTGAAATGGTTTAAAAAATTGAATTTCGTGTTAAGGATAGGTAATCTTTATATTTTCTTGTGAACAAATTATGTTTTAGCTTGTCTTATTTTAATTGAAATGAGAAAATTGAAAGAAAATTTTAAAATGAGTTGAATTCGGTGTTGCTTTCAGCATTTTAAAGCCACTGGAAAACTGAAATCGAAAAATTTTCTAAAGATGATGTTAAGATGATGGAAATTTTCTATTTGTCACATGATTTAGCAACGAAAATAGTCCATGTAAACAAGTACATTATGAAATGATTAGAAATAGAATAATGAAATTGGAAATTGAGTCTTTGTGTTTCTCCATTTTTCCTTTACTTCTCAAAACATTGATTTTTCTTGAGACCATAAATGTAATGGGAATAGCGTATTGTATGGCAACTGCTTGCCTGGAAAAATCAATGCTGAATTTAAAAGTAGGCAAGTCGTATTACACTTAATTTTTTATGCCTATGTCAAAATATATCAAAATGAAAATTTTTCCATTTCGAAATAATACATTTTTATGTTGGTTGTATGGGGTAGTTAAAGCAGATTGTTTGTGATAAAAAGATATACAGCTGATATCAAAAAATATGAAGGGACAGATCAATAAATGGTTGAATTGTATTTTTTTTTTTATTTTTTTTTTCTAGTTTTATGCATTTACATTTTTGTTTCTCTTTTTTTGGTTTGATGAGTTAAAAGCAATTTATTTTTTTGAAACAAATTGCAGAAGTGGGAGACGATGAAGAACAAGAAGTGGAACAAGAAGAAGAAGGAGAAGATGAAATTTTAGAAGAACCAGCTGAAGAAGAGGATTTGCCTCCACCCGAAGAAATAGAAACCCCACCACCACCCGAAATTAAGAAAAAAGGAAAGAAACGTAAAGCCAAAGGTGAACCTGGTGAGAAAAAGAAAACGAGCAAGAAGAAGAAGAAACGGAAAATGATGGAAAGTGCTGGCGAGGTTATTATTGATTGGTTAAATTATTTAAATTAAAAATCCTTTTGCTAATATTTTTAAATATTTATTTAGGAGAGTGATTCGTGCTTATTGGGTGACGATTTGGACAATGATAGTGACTATATAGCAGAATCAAAAAAGAAAAATAAACCAAAACCTGAAAAAATAAAAAAGCAACCACAAGTATTTATTAGAATATTATTTTATTATTTTCAATTAATAAATTAATTTTTTTAATTTTATGACAGGTTCAAAAATCTAGTGATGAAATATGTGAAGAATTGGGAGTAGTTAATATTAATATAGAATACAGCGACACCGATTATTTGGATTTTGCTAATTATAAATTATTCAGTCAACATGTACGTCCAATTCTCGCTAGAGAATACCCAAAACTAACTATGTCCAAAATGGTGTCGCTGTTAGCGGCTAAGTGGAGGGAGTTTTTACAATCAAATCCACATACGGAAATTTTTGATCCTGATAATCCAAAATCAAAAAGTATGCTGCTTGTGCATTTATTTTGAACCGATTTTTAATTTTATATTAATTTACAGGTAAAAATAGAGGAAAAAAGTCAAAAACAAAAAAATCGGTCGCACCTCTGAAAATAAAGTTGGGATCGTTTGGCAAACGGAAAAAAGGCAGTTCGGTAAGTTTACTATAAGTTTAAGTGAAATTTAGTAAAATATGTAATATATTTTAAATAATAATTTCAAAGGAGGAAGACGAAAGCACTGATGATAAAAGTGACGCTGATTTTGAACTTGCTTTAGAAGAAGCAAGCAATATGAGTGGTCCTTCTGATAAATCCAATTCAAGCAATGCAAAAAGAAAATCGAAGCTTAAACGATCGAAAAAGAAAAAAACTAAAACGACATCGAGTTTTCCTGGTTCGGATGGGGAAAATGATGGATATGAGGTTAGAACGATGATGCGAATTAATTTCTACTGTAAACTAATTAAAATATTTTATTATTAGACTGATCATCAAGATTATTGTGAAGTCTGTCAGCAAGGAGGCGAAATTATTCTATGTGATACTTGCCCAAGAGCATACCATCTGGTGTGTTTAGATCCTGAGCTTGAAGAAGCACCGGAGGGAAAATGGAGTTGTCCTCACTGTGTAAGAAACAATACGTTATTTCACCTACCTTATCGCCTCGTTTTGGATTCGCAGCGTTTTTCTTTTATATATTTTTTCCAAGTCAGTTTTTGTTTTTGGTTGAGATAGATAATGTTTCAAACAAAGATGGCTTCTATGAAATAATAATTTGATACAATGAGCAACATTTGCTCGCATCAAAAGTTGAGATTTTCTTGTATACCATAATTTGTAAGTATGAATGGTGTAACAAGAATTAGAAGCGTCTTAAGGGCAGTGCACAATTCCATAAAAGAAATAGCTCGATTTAGTGTCAGGGATTCAATTAAGTCACGGTTTATGCTTCATGCCGGCAATCTGCTACATACCGGTATGCTGCTAAACGCGTGGTAATACGGTATTTTTAAAATATAGGGCGTCTTCAAATTGAGGCGATTTAGTATACCGTATTTCTTCTATTAAAAAGGGCTTACAATACAGGCCGCTCATGATTGGAAAGTTGTTTTTGAATATAAACCACGGCCTTGATTTGAAGAAATACGGTATATATATTTCAACTTCGAAGCAGTTGAACTAAAATCAACAATTACTTTTAGGAAGGAGAAGGAATTCATGAGCAAGAAGAAGACGATCACATGGAATTTTGTCGCGTGTGTAAAGATGGAGGAGAGTTATTGTGCTGTGATAGCTGTCCATCTGCTTACCACACTCATTGTCTGAACCCACCACTAAAAGAAATTCCTGATGGCGAATGGCACTGCCCTAGATGTTCAGTGAGTTCGCAGCAACCATTTGTATGAACTTTTATTGAATTACTACACAAATCATGCATACCGTTTTTGAATTTTCATAGGCTGAACCTCTGAAAGGCAAAGTATCGAAAATCCTCACTTGGCGCTGGGCACAGAATTATAAAGAAGAGGAAACGAAAGAGGGTGAAGCAGAAAATAAAGATGATATTCCTGCAGCTCAGCCATCAACGAGTAAAAAGCCTCAACCGAAACCACAAAGGGAATTTTTCATCAAATGGCAAGATATGTCATATTGGCATTGCTCTTGGATTTCTGAATTACAGGTTAATATTTAAATTGTAAAATTAAGAATATTATTTTAAAATTTTTTTTATTTTATTGACATTTAGTTGGACGTCTTTCATCCTGCTATGTATCGAATGTATTGTCGTAAAACAGATATGGATGAGCCTCCACCATTGGACGACGGAAGTTACGAGAATAATGGAGGCGAAATCGTTAAGAGAACAAAAGGAGACGATCCACACAATTTAGAGGACCGGTTTTATAAATATGGAATTCGACCAGAATGGTTACAAGTTCACAGAGTTATTAATCACAAGTAATTGTTAAATTAAATTTTAAATTGTTTTGAAAATCTGGAAAATTAATTTTAATTAATCTTTTTTATTTTAGAACTTTAAAAGATGGGCGCACACTTTATTTAGTTAAATGGAGAGATTTACCGTATGATTTAGCATCGTATGAAGAGGAAAATCCAGACATTCCAGACCTTAATCGACTAATTGATTTTTATCTAGAATTAAGGTATATAAATTGCGATCGGAATTGATTTGGTATATTAATTTCTTACGTAATCGAAAACGATCCAAAATTTTATTAGAAAATTTTTTTTAAAAAAATTGAATTAACTGCAGCTATCTCGGGTGAAATAATGTGTTTATGTTACAATTTTACTTTTTAGGGCTGCTGCTGAAACAAATGGAGTCAGTAAAAAGAAAAAGAGTGGCAAATTTAAGAAATCGAAAGCTAGAGAAACGTATGATGAAGACGTAATAAGTCGACCAACACCACCACCGGAAAAGTCGCTTATAGACGTAAGATCCCATTAGTTACATAAATTAAAATTTTCGATTTACATGAAATTTTGAATTTTTATAGCCGAAGAAAAAAATGGATCGCCAACCTGAATATATTGACTTTACTGGTATGAATCTACATCCGTATCAGTTAGAAGGTGTCAACTGGTTGCGTTATTCTTGGTCGAATGGAACTGATACAATTCTTGCCGATGAAATGGGTTTAGGGAAAACTATTCAAACTATTGTATTTCTATATTCACTTTACAAAGAGGTAGAAATTTATAAGTTACTTTTTTTATTAATGATTTATCACTAAGTTTTGGATACGCTTTTAGGGTCATTGTCGAGGACCTTTTATAGTTAGTGCACCTTTATCAACTATTATCAATTGGGAGCGAGAATTTGAATTATGGGCACCTGATTTTTATGTTGTCACTTATGTTGGTGACAAAGACAGTCGAGCAGTAATCAGGTAAATTAATGATGCTTATTCATTTCGAGAGTAATTAAATTTTGCATTACTTTTTTTTAAACAGAGAACATGAACTATCATTCGAAGAAGGTGCGGTTCGTGGTGGTCCCAAAGCTTCGAGAATGAGAGTACGTTAAAAATAATTTGTTTTAATACAATAAAAATTTTTGTGCTAATTTTATTAATTAACTTTGCGAATTGCAGAAAGATGTGCCCGTCAAATTCCATGTGCTCCTTACTTCATACGAATTAATTAGTATTGATGCTGCAACACTAGCCTCAGTCGACTGGGCCGTTTTGGTGGTCGACGAGGCTCACAGATTAAAAAATAGTCAGTCTAAGGTAATTAAGTTTATGGTGTATAGATTTAAGTGTTTAATTCTAATTTTTAACGATTTTTAGTTCTTCCGAATTCTTAATACATACCGAATTGGTTATAAACTTTTGTTAACTGGAACACCTTTACAAAATAATTTAGAAGAATTATTCCATTTGCTCAATTTCATGAGTTCAGAGAGATTTTGGTAACGAAATTTTTATGAATATAGGAAGAATAGTTTTGTAATACTTTTTTGAATTTAGTGATCTACAAGGATTTCAAAATGAATTCGCTGATCTTACAAAAGAGGAACAAGTTAAAAAACTACACGACATGCTTGGACCTCATTTGTTGCGACGTCTTAAAGCGGACGTCTTAAAAGTGAATATTTCTTGATTTGGTAGAAAAAAATAAGAATTAATAATTTTTTTTCTAATTTTTTAACAGAACATGCCAGCTAAAAGCGAATTTATTGTTCGTGTTGATTTGACTACCATGCAGAAGTAAGTTTTAATAATTACTACTAATGTAAATGGAGTTATTTATATTAAATTTTAAATTATTTCTATAGAAAATATTATAAGTTTATCTTAACGAGAAATTTCGAGGCGCTCAACGCCAAAGGCGGTGGGCATCAGGTATCATTGCTGAACATTATGATGGATTTGAAGAAATGTTGTAACCACCCATATCTCTTCCCAGCTGCTGCACAGGTAATATTATGAACTTGATTTTGGCAAACAGAGTTTAATAATTGACTAACTTTATAGGAAGCACCAAAGTTGCCCAATGGCGCATATGAGGGCAATGCTTTGGCCAAAGCCTGCGGGAAGCTCATTTTACTACAAAAGATGCTAAGGCAATTAAAGGATACGGGTCATCGAGTCCTAATCTTTTCTCAAATGACTAAAATGCTGGATATTCTTGAAGATTTTTTAGAGTCTGAAGGTTATAAATACGAGCGAATTGATGGTGGCATAACCGGATCTCAGCGTCAGGATGCTATTGATAGGTTTAATGGTAATAAAAAAATATATATTTCTAGTGAAAATAAGTTATAATAATTTTTATAATGTTTATTTTAAAATAGCTCCTGGTGCACCTCAATTTTGCTTTCTGTTGTCAACTAGAGCTGGTGGCTTGGGTATTAATCTGGCCACCGCAGACACAGTCGTCATTTACGATTCCGATTGGAATCCACATAATGATATTCAAGTACGATTTATTTTTTAATTTATGCTAAAACAGTTGAAATTGTAATTGGTGATATTTTTTTAGGCTTTCAGTAGAGCTCATCGAATCGGTCAAGCAAACAAAGTGATGATTTATCGCTTTGTCACAAGAGCATCGGTCGAGGAAAGAATTACACAGGTAAAAATAATTAAAATAACTTAATTTTATTTTTTAGAATTATTTTTATGTAATTTTAACTATTTATTTCTTTAATATTATTTTATAGGTTGCCAAAAAGAAAATGATGCTGACCCACTTAGTAGTAAGACCAGGTATGGGTGGACGTGCAGGTACAATGTCTAAGCAAGAACTGGACGATATTCTTCGTTTCGGAACAGAGGAGCTCTTCAAAGACGACGATGGAAAGGGTAAAGGTAATAAATGAATCGTGAGGTCAAATTTTTAATGTTATTACTTTGAGTTTTTTTATTTATTTTAAAAGTTTTATTTTTTTAAATTTTTTGCAGGGTGAAACATAATAAGGAATGTCACTGGAATGGCAAAATCATCACATTGGTGTAGTTTCCTGTGCTGCAGCAGTATGAACAGAAATTAGTTCAAATAGGAAGTCAAATAGTATTAAAAGTCTTTTTTTCTAGCATAAAACCTATTAAATAGGTTTTATAGGTTATGGTTAACTAATAAGGAAAAAGTATATTTTGACTTTCCTATTTTGGCTTTGGTTTAGTACCTTTTGCCACTAGTTAAATACTTCACCAGTGTGTGAAATTTTGTATCTGCGTTTTATAACTACTGCTTTGATCGAGATTATACAGACGTGACATTCCCTATTGAATAACGATCAGTGTAATCCGGTAATACTTCTTAACATTCTTTATTATAAAATTTTTTTAATATTCACAGAGGAGGAAATGATTCACTATGACGATCGAGCAATCGGTGATTTGCTTGATCGTAGCAAAGAGGGCATAGAACAAAAAGAATTATGGGCCAATGAATATTTGAGTTCATTTAAGGTTGCAAGCTATGCCACTAAGGAAGCTGAAGAGGTGATTTTTTTTTCTTGAATTAATGCAAAATAAAACTGAATTTTTTTTTTTCACTTTGTAGGAAGAGCCAGAAACGGAAATATTGAAACAGGAAGCTGAAAACACTGACCCTGCATATTGGGAAAAACTTCTTCGTCATCATTACGAACAGCAACAAGAAGATCTTGCCAGATCCCTCGGAAAAGGAAAAAGAGTTCGAAAACAAGTGAACTATAATGATGCAATGGGTGGCCAGGAGGACACGAATTGGCAGGACAATCTGTCAGACTACAACTCTGATTTCTCTGTACCAACTGGTACCTGGTTCAATTTAGAATTTGATGATTTTTTTGTGAGATTTTGAATGGAATTATAATTTTCAGATGATGACGAAGAAGACGATGATTTTGAAGAGAGAAACGAAGGAAACGGTAAGCAATAAAATAACTAGTTTAAACGAATTTGTTGTATAACATCATTCATTACAGAACGTAGAGGACGAAAACGTGGGTCTGGAATGGGAAATGAAAAGGATAAACCATTGCCGCCCCTCCTGGCACGAGTTGGAGGCAACATTGAGGTATTTAAAAATATTTATAATCAAGCCATGTGATGAAATCCTTACTCATTTGAATGTGTCTACTATACAAAAAGCATTGGATAGTATTTGATGCTGTGATGTGACAAGAGTAGACAAATATTAATTATGGTAAAAAATATAAGGAAAATAAGTTAGAAGTAGTGACTTGTTTTTAAAGGCATTACCAAACATTTGTTTTAAAAAACATGAAAACAAAACCAGTGTCTGATGGCAAACGTTATGAACTGGGTTTGGATTTATTAAAGAATATTATAATTAGTCAATTATCAAATACTAATTTTGTTATTTTGTTATTTCAGGTGTTAGGTTTTAACGCGCGTCAGCGCAAGGCTTTCTTGAATGCAATTATGCGATATGGCATGCCTCCACAAGATGCCTTCAATTCACAATGGTACAAAGTAAAAGTCAAATAATTATTTTTATCAGTTAAATTATTTGTTTTTTGTAGGCTTGTAAGAGACCTGAGAGGAAAGTCGGAGAAAAATTTTCGAGCATATGTGTCCCTTTTCATGCGGCATTTGTGCGAACCTGGTGCAGACAATGCGGAAACGTTCGCTGATGGAGTTCCACGTGAAGGTTTATCGCGGCAGCACGTTCTCACTCGAATTGGTGTGATGTCTCTCATCAGGAAAAAAGTAAAATTACTTGAATTAAATTAAAAAAACTTTCGATTTCATTTATCTATATGCGAAACAGGTTCAGGAATTTGAAGCCATTAATGGTACTCACAGCATGCCATTGGATGAAGTGTCAGTGGAGGTGAAGGCCGAAGTCAAGATGGCCACACCAGCCAGCTCGGCAGCTGCCTCTGCGGCTCCAAGTCCATTGCCCGTGAAGGATGAGGGCGACAAAGAAAAAGATGAAAAAGAAAAGGAGAAAGAAAAAGAAAAAGTAAAGAAATAAAAAATAGTTAATTATTGTAAAAGGCAATTTATTAATTTTTTTTTTCTTTAGGAAAAAGAAATCGACGGCGAATCATCAACGAATAAATCAGAATCTGAAGTTAAAGACAGTGCAGAGAAAGAGAAAGATAATGATAAAGAAAAAGAGAAAGACAAAGAAACTAAGTCGCCGGAGAAGATGGAGATTGAATCAGATATAGAACATAAAACTGAAAAAGAGAAGGGCGACATTGAAGATCGAGAGAAGGAGAAATCTGAGGTTAAGTCATCGGAGTTAGCAAATAAGGAAGACTTAACCGATGAAAAGGAAGCTGAAAAGGAGATAGAGAATATTGAAAAATCACAAGAAGAATCTCCTGATAAAGGTTTGTTTTCGATTTTTAATTTGAAATATTATTTTAATTTTTTTTTCGTTTCTAGAAACTACAGTTGACGATGATGGCAAATCAAAATCGGATGGTAATGCCGAAGTCAAAGAAGAAAAGAAAGATGATAAGGAGAAAGATAAAGATAAAGATAAAGAAAAGGCTGGAAAAAGGAAATTCATGTTTAACATCGCAGATGGCGGTTTCACAGAACTTCATACATTATGGCAAAACGAGGAAAGGGCTGCTGTACCTGGGCGTGAATACGAAATTTGGCACAGGCGACATGATTATTGGTTGCTTGCTGGAATAGTAACGTATCCTTTTAAAAAAAATAGTTTTTGAATTTGATTTTAAAAAAATGTGTAGCAAAATTTCTTAACCAGAGAACTCTAGACACGGATATGGTCGTTGGCAGGACATACAGAATGATCCGCGATTTGCTATTATTAATGAACCTTTTAAAATGGATGTAGGCAAAGGGAATTTCCTAGAAATAAAGAACAAATTTTTAGCTCGACGTTTTAAGGTGAGTTTTAAATTACTTTTGGCTTAATAAAAGTTTATTAAATTTGTTTTGAAAATTTCAGTTATTGGAGCAAGCTTTAGTTATCGAGGAACAATTGCGACGTGCTGCCTACTTAAACCTGACTCAAGACCCTAATCACCCTGCCATGGCTTTGAATGCTCGGTAATTTATGAAGCAATTTGTATGAAAAAAGCTGTTTTGCTTTAAATAATGAAATATTTGTAGGTTTGCTGAGGTTGAGTGCCTGGCTGAATCGCATCAACATTTATCGAAAGAGTCATTGGCGGGAAACAAGCCAGCCAATGCTGTCCTTCATAAAGGTACGTCCTTTCTTCGACACTTAAGTAAATAAATAAATCATTTGCAATAATTTTTTGATTATATGTATAATTAACTGATGAAAAATGTTTGTATAATTTCAGTTTTGAATCAACTCGAAGAGTTGTTAAGCGACATGAAGTCAGATGTTAGTCGGCTGCCAGCAACGCTGTCCCGTATCCCGCCAGTGGCACAACGGTTGCAGATGTCAGAACGCAGCATTCTGAGCCGATTAGCCAATCAGGCTCCTCAGCAGAACGCGTCTCAGCACCCTCCATCACAAGGTCAGCCTTTTTTAACACCTGGTGTGACACCGGGAAATCTGTGGAAGTGGATCATGTAGAGTACGATTTGTAACATTTTTTTTTTCTACATTGGGTTCACAAGATTGGAGTTGATTATGACAAAAGAGGGAAAATAAAGCATCGACACAAAAGTTTTAAAAGAGAAAAAATAAAAGTTAAGGAGGTAATTAAAGATAAAGATTTAAAAGTAAGAGATGAGAAGATGGCGGTTGAAAGAAGAAGATGCGACTTCTTTGTAATATTCAACTCGTTAACTTGTGGATGTAACGACATTTAGTATTTAAGAAATCTTAAATGTTTCATATTTGGAGTACAACTTTGATATTTTGTGGAAATAACTTTTTAAACGAAGACGAAAACAAACTAAAGTGTACATTTTTCAGTATAAACTGTGGTTTTGAATTTTTTTTAAATAGTTAACGTAGATAACACTTAAATTCGACAATTTTTCGAATTGATTTTTTTTTCTTTCTAAAGTTTGTATTTCCTGTAGGTTGTGTTGTTGAAGGCAATAAATATTGTTAGAATTGTCCAATGACATTTGGTTATGCTTTTATTACTCTAATTTTCTTTTCTTTCAGGATTTTAATGTCACATGCAAAAATGTAGCAATTGGCAACATTTTATTATTCACTATACACCACGCGTGAACTGTAATTGGTGGTAGAAAGAAGACCAAAGCGAATCATTCCAACAAACAATTTCAGCATCGTTTTATAATAATAATTATTATTTTTATGTATTATTTTATTTTATTTTATTTTTTAAGTTTTAAATATTTTTAATTATTTAATTAAACTGATATTGTTGTTGAAATGATTAGCTTAATTCTTTTTTTTTACATGAAAAATACGCCAACATTTAAAAAAAAATATTTGAAGAAAAAAATTAAATGTTGTAAATATAAATATGCAAAAAACAAAATACGCTGAAGGCAAGCAACTGGTAATGATGCTCGAAATTGGCAGAAAGTAAACAAATTATTCGTGACTTACACTTGATTTATAGAATAAATTATAAAGCAAATAATCTTGGGATTAAGGTTCAGGACGTCGATCGTTCGTTCATTAAGTTCCCTTGCGGTTCATTCATTCGAAGACGTGCCAAACTGATGGCTAATTAATGCGCCAAATTGGACGGAAGACTTAGTTCCAAGTCTAAACTCTTTTAATTACTTACGAGTTAACGACATGAAAAACGAATTTACAGCCGAAAAAAGTTTTTCAAATACTTTGATCTCCTTTTTTGCAGGTCTAAATGATAATGTTACGTCTGAAGTATTAAAACTATACGTTTTCACAGCTGATTCTGTTGAATTTATTGGTTAAACAACTTACACGTAAATAAATTTTCCAAAAGTTCATCGAGTTGACTCGTCAAAGGATTGTTTATCCCTAATACTAATGAAACATTTTTGTCTCGAGTCTGAAACATGTTGATGAGCAAGTGTGAATCTTCCCACAAGGCCATTCATGTAAAATATCAAGCTATTGATCTGTTTTGTCGATTAATTTAATAGTCTGTTCATGGTCATTGTCGTCTATTTTCATCTCAATGTTGATAGCTTTAATAAGCTTTTAAAGTTTTTAAATTGTAATAAATTAAATCGTATAATAATAATAGCTATTTATTATATTAATATTATTATCAGCAAAACTATTTTATAAAACAGTCAAAAAATGTTATACTTATTACAATGTTTAGGTACTTAATTTTCCCACAAAAATTAAATATTTTATTTGAGTATGGCAGCCATGCGGAATTTATGGCTTCGTGTCTGTACATGGTCATAAAATTCAATTTTAATTATCTTCTAAGCATTATTTCAGTCACCTAAATTTCATGACCAAGAAAAAGGATATTATTCAACTTTTGAAATGTACGGGGAGAACATTCATTGAATTGCAAGAGTCGTTAGGATGATTCATTAAGTTAGGACAGCAACATCTTCCGAACAACAAGGCTCTATAAATATGGGCGTTTCATTCATTAATTGCGAACTGTCTTGCTCATAAATATTTGAAGAAAAAAATAAACGGTTAATGAGTCGGAGTAATTTTATTCTTGCAATACAATGGCGAATGTAAATGAATTTTTAATTAAATAATGATAATAAGATTGATATCGAATTTGACTCAATGTGTTTGTATAGTAATGGATAAACAATGCCTAAAGGGCAGTCTGTATGGAAAATATTTAATTTATGACATTCTTTTACCTACATCTTTCAACACTTGGCATTTCTCAAATTAACAAGATTTTTATTGCAGTAATTATCCATAAATTATTTTAATTCCATAATAAAAATTTTCTTTTTTTAATGGGACTTAAATGAGGGGGTAATAGGAAAAAATTACTGTAAAAAAATCTTTTTTTTAGGGGGGGTCACTAAACAGGAAATTATGTAATTACTGGCAAAAAAGGTAGGGAAAAGGTGAGTGTAATACACGAAAAGCTACACGAAATCACAGTCTCTTAACAACATAAAATTAAGGATATTTTTTGATTCATTCATCTTTAATTTATGCAAAGGAGAAATAATGATAAAATTGACACTAGCTTTTTTAGGTGTTGTTAGAATGGGCAAAGGATGGTATTAAATCGACATTAAGCGTGAAATTTTATTATAATTTGAAAATGTAATTACGAAAGCGGAAAAGAAAATAATTAGAAGCCTTATCCTTATCACTACTGTATGGAAATAAGAGCACGATATGACTCTAAATAGCGCTTTTAATATTAACCCATGATCTTTAATGCTTAACTTGAACAAAGTTGTTCTTTGGGCCATGGTTGCAAAGGTCAATGTTGCCAACTATTGATTTACTTTTGCTGGGATTGCATTATTCCATTCTTTCGTTACTTACTAAATGACTTGTGAATATTGGCCTTTGTATTTTACTACATTATATAACTTATTTGAACATTGCATATTGGACCTGAAGTTTGAAACTTTTTTCCCTTAAACTATGTTATTTATGACAAAATTGGCATCGCCATTTGCCCTAACATTCAGTTTTAAGTCGATGACATATTTCTTTTGGCCCTAACCTACATAACGGCGGAAATAACTACAACTTATCCTGCCCTAGATGAAAAGTGGCAGCTAAATTTTACTGCAAAAGTTAGGAATTGGTGCCTTTGGGTCAACAAATCATTATAGAAAATTATCATGTTACGACTGTCCAAGATTTCAGATCAAAATATAGGGCTACACTTTGCACCCTTTCTGTGGACTCTAAAACCATATTTGGAAAAGGAATTTTATCCATATCGATAAATGAAAAAATAATTAAAAATCAAACTTTATTTTTAAATTTATTTTTAAATTTATTATCATGTAAGTATTGAAAAAACTTGTAGAAATTTGTTTTTCTTAATAAACAAAACTGTTGATTCTTATCTTAATTAGTTTGAATTGAGTACATTGTAGCAATCTCAATAAAAAATTAATTTTTCTCCTAAAACTTTTATAATTTTTTATTTCGCATGCGAGTACATAATTTATAGCCTATGTTTTAAGATGTACATTTTTTTTATTGTACAAAAGCAGCTGCTTTGAAAATTCATGCAATGGAAGAAAATTCATTTTATTGATTGAAATTTAATTTCTTTTGTTTCTGCTACATTGTGCTAGAGAAAAGGAATTGAAAAGATGGACACACTAATGAACAAGGGAAGGAGGAGCTGTTTGGACAGCAGCTCTAACTCATCCGTTGAAATTCCACCTCCATCGGCAAACTCTTGACAGCCACAATTTATGGCGTATTGACAAAGTTGAAACTTGGCTATTGTGCACTTTCTCAAATGAAACATTTTTTCCCCATTTTTTTTTCTTTTCTCTCCCCTTTCTCGTTTTTCTGATGTTATAATTAGAGGAAGCTGTGTGATTTGTTTCAGATTTACACTCAATTAAGTCTTCGGACAAGCAAAATGCAAAACAGACATTTTAATTGCAGTACACAATGGCTTTTAAGTGAGAAAAGTATTAAAAGTTTTAATTAATGCAAAAATCTAAGCTGTTGCTTTTAAAATCGTAGTAAATATAAATAATCTGAAAACAAAATGATAAAGCAATTTATCAATTTAAGAAAGCTTTGAGTAATTACTTTTTCTTAATAATAACA
>JAQFZN010000707.1:0-24259 GCA_034687075.1 Geophilus carpophagus
AATTACTGAAGCTATACATACTTTATGAATGATTATGTAAAACATTCTATAAATTAAATTTGCATGCATCGACCTTTAAATTTCACAACAAAGACGAACAGCTATTTTTTTTTACCATCTTAAGCAACATTATAATTTGCCACACATTTTTCTAAAAATAAAAATAATAAATAAAAAACTGTAAAACTACAAAATTACCTAAGACAAGTTTAAATTCCAAATATCTAATAATTAGGGATCAGGCCAATGAATCTCTGTGGCCAATGCCTTTATGTGACGGCCTGCCATCTGTCATCAGGCCAAAACTGTTTGGAGCAGCCTGTGGCCATCCTGATACATCCCTTAACAGGATGTTCCCAGGATGTTCAACCAGGATGTTTAGACAGGATATTGGCCAGACTTAGCTTATATATAGTCTGAGTGTTGCTGAAAGAGCAGCAATGGCATGCTCATATGCTTGTGCTTCTGTTGTGCTCCTCTTATGTTTCTGTCTACTCCAGTCTAAACCAATGAACAGTGATTTGTAAACTTCGAACTTCGAGTTTGTTTGAAAACTCAAACCGCAATAATTGGGGTTGTTGTTATGATTATTGAGTGGGTTTTACCCATAATTCATAGCAGTCATCCGGTTATTTTCAAACACTAAATTGTAGTAATCAACCAAAATGGTTCATTTCAAGCCATGCAAAAATGATGGCTTATAATAGTTAGATAAATTTAAATCTGAAAAATCAAATAAAATTTATCTAAAGCTATTCCAAAAGCACAGAAATTTTTTTTATTATTTATATTATGCCTAACTGTGTGCTGATTAACATCATTACTGCTGAAGGAATAAAGTTCACATAAATTGCAAAAATGTGTCTGCTCTTCACTGGAGGCCGCCATCTTGACAACCACAGTTGACTTTTGATTAGAGTTATTGTGATCTTGACCCGAGTTTTCAAACGCAGTTTTCAAATGGCTCAGTTATTCTAACTGCAACAACCAAGTCAGTTTTCAAACACCTTGGTTGCAACAACCGTAACCCCAATTATTGCGGTTTGAGTTTTCAAACAGACCCCTAATATATTGTTTGACATATTATTTAATTCAATTCCACTAAGATTGTGGATTGGGTTTATTCATTTAATTATTTGTATTATTATTTTTAACATTAAATCAGATAGGAAGATCCTATCTGCTACACCTATCATGTATAAGCCTATGTGCCCCCATTATGCATTTCAATTTAAATCTTTATATATTAATTTTTTGTTTTTTTTGTAAATACTTGAGAAATTTATAAAAGTTAGGATAATAATATACCACCACAGCTTGAAAACTGTGATGCCATCTTTCAATTGAGTTGTTTGTTCGTGAGAGCACATTCCTTGTTTGCTCATACGTATCGATATTATGTTCATATCTTGCTGTAGATCACTGGCTTGTACTTTCTCTTAAATGTCAATATATAGATGAAAAAACAATCTTTTATTTAGCCAAATCTTCATTAGGAAAGACTTGTGAGCGTTTTTATATTTGATGAGACAATTTGCCATATAAGGTCATATGATCTGATGTATGATGTAACATCCTTTTCTTACTTCATGTTACAATGTTGTGGTGTACAGAGGATTAAGAGCTGTACAAATAATATTTGTGTTTAAAGTTATATCTACATTTTTACCAGTGTAATACTTGTTTGTGTAAAAGTATGTGTTATATTTGTGTATTTTATAATTCCTATGATAAATAATATTTGTGTTTATTTAACATTTTGGTGATTTTTCTTCAAACCACTCACAAGACTCTATATGCTTTTAAAGTACCTAACTCAAAATCAAGCTTTGCACTTCTGGGATTAAACTTAAGGCTATGTTTAGAATTTCTTCTCGAGCATGCACACATGAAATTGTGCCATCAGTTATAAAAGTATACAACTAGTCATTAACCGATCTTGGTTGGTAGATAAAAGTCTAGGCTACCATTAATTGCAAATTTTTAAATTTAAAGTGTAGGGATTTGGCCTAGGAAACATTATAGTTTTATACGGGTTTTCATATTACCTAGATGTTCTAATCCTTTCATCCAAAAAGGAGTTTCTCCTTTTTCTAAAATCCTTTCTTCAGAATTTACGGGTTGTATTAACCACATGGCATTAGTTGGATTATAATCAAGCACTCCTACATTAGTCCAACGATGAACTGCATTTTTTTTATTATCACCTGTACCTTTTTTTAGATATAAAAAAAAATCATAAATCGCATATCTTAAAGTTAGTAATACGTCGTAGACAACTTTATTGCTCGCATACTCAGCAACTTGTCTGGCAAATAAGCTACAGCTGGAACTGCTTTTCGAGTTCCGTCTTTAACGACAGCTTTATTGAGCCAGTCTTCTGGTGAACGTATATCGAAATCAGTATCATCAAATAGCTCCACAGGGAGAAATGATGTAAACTCAAGTTCTTTTTCACGTTTGATAATCCTTGAAAACGGATTTCGCATGATAAGAACTTCAACCTGAACATTCATCTCTTTTAAAACCGCTTCAAGATTTTGCTTGGCATATGTACGACGTAGTCTGTCCAAAAAATGAAATGTTATTTGGCGTTACTGAAAAAAGTTTATGTTAAGCAATTTTACCTTTCAACTTGAACCATTCTTGGCAATGTGCCAGGTTTTACTATATATTGCAACTGCACTTTAGGCTCGTATGCGGTTGTGGGAAAATCCTATGTGAAAATGTAAACAACTTTGTTATAACTAAACTCCCTAGTTTACATCAACCATCGCTTTTTATTACTGTATCGAGAACAGAATCGTCGCCTGGTTGACCTAAAACCTCATTAACGGAATTTGGTCCTTGGAATATCCTAGCTATTGAAATAATAATAAGAAAAATAATTTAAAAAAAAAAATCTTATTTAAAAAAATATATAAAAAAAATATTAAATAAATAAATGAGAAAATAAGACATTTATTAACCTGGAGGAATGTTTTGTTCAGTGTTGATCGCACTTAATGTGCTGTGAGGTCTGATTATGTTATCTGGTGATTCCTAAAATAAATAATTATCAAACTTAAAAGATTCTTTTTTGTTGTTAATGAATTTATCTACATTAGATGCGGCTGACTGGCCAATTGCTTCAGAAAAAAATGACCTGTGAAGAGATTCTGTTTGTGCTTCTGTTAATGCACTGTCCATTTCATCTTCACTGCTGTGTTCTAATAGTGGTTCTATCATATCCAAAATAAAACCTGACTTAGTTCTTTGTTTGCTTTGACTTTGTTTTGATGTTCTAGACATGGTTTTAACTAATATAAATAGTCCTTATATTCAATAATTCAATTTTTATCTTGCTTAAATTCAGTTTACTCCGAATTAATAGCAGCCTTCTTCGTGTTTGCAAATTTCTTGAAACAATAATTAATGTCATATATATGCTAACAATACAATTCTAGTGTTGCATAATTCAATTATTCATATGAGATTGTAGGAAATTGATACAAATTAGACTTCTTTATCAATTTAAATGTGTTTATGTGGAGCGTTATGAGCTTATAAATTTCAATTTTATTAAAATAGAAAAATTGAATGAAAAAATATCTGTAATAATCCGAAATTTATGTTTTCTTTTATCAATATTTTTAAAATTGAATTTAAAGAAGAGCAACTGAAAAAAGTTAAAATGAGTTTATCAAACGTGCAGTGCACACTGTTTTGATAAGAACAAAAATAAATATGTATCATGATGTGTTCTTGATTATATACATAAATTTGCATGAAAAATAACATTATCTTAACGCCAAATATTTATGTGTACAGTATAACAGAGTAATAACTTCACATATGACTATTGATTACTATGTAAACACAATGAATGAAATTCATTGAAAATCATTTTGTTATTTAAAATAATTTATATCAACAAAATTCTGTGCCAAAAGAGAATATTTATGTGTAAAATATTCATTGTAAAAAAAATATCATTAGTTTTCTTATTATTTTTTTATTTTTATATCTGTGGCACTGTGCCATAGAAAAACTGTGTAATAAAACTGATACAAAGAATGTAATGCTCAGTGGCGAACCACCAGGTGTTAGTTGTATAGTTTTAATTTTATATCTTTTTATTCATGCATAATTCAAAGTCTCGACTAAGACAAGCTGAAGCAGAAAAAGATTTATTTTTCTTAAAACTTTAAAAATCCCCAGCCAAAAAAGAAAATTGCTTATTATCGACTTCCATCCTGTGATAACATTTTAAATCATCAGTAAAAACCTATATAAAACAAAATGAAGTATAGTATGAATTAAAAAGAAATTATATGTAGAATTTTTACAGCTGAAACCATTTGAGACCTTAAAAAGTCCTCTAGACATTGAGCAACTTTTATTTTCCCCTATTTCACAATCTTTCAAACTAATAAATGTTCATCCACATTCCACCAATTATAACTTTGCTTAGGCAGCAAATCAGGTAACTATGTAAGATGATGAAATTTAAGGGACAAGAAGCCACTGTAAAACTTTATTATTAATTTAATTAACAAATTGTTTTATTTCAGCATTTTTTTTTTGGCATTTCGGCGTCTTCTTTATAAATGACGCACTAAATGTCAGGGTAAAATTTAGAAGAAGGTTGATAGAAGAATGAACCTTGTAGGAATTAGCAGGTGGGGAAAAATACATATGTAATAAGACTTTGAAAAACTCGTAAGCTCCTTGGCACCAAGCCCATTGTACCTGATTAACAAAACGGTCTGTTTATCGCATACTGATCTGAAAATCCATAACGATTAAATTTTCCAAAATTTTTAATTTCTTTTTAAATATTCACGAGCAGAGTAAAATTTGCTTCGTCAAGCATTTTGAATGAAAAAATGTTGATTGATGAACTGTTTGTCGCTTTTTTACTGAAACTTCATTTTTTTTACTGGAGAATTAGGTTGTAAAAGCTGCTCACAACAAAGGAATTAATTTATCAAATGTTTAAAAGCATTTCTTAACATCGATTTTCCTCAGATTTAATTTATCACCACATTTTTCTTAAATCTTTTTGCACTAGAACTAGAACCATATGTACCTGATATCTTCAACACAAACAAAGTTAAAAAATTTCCAAAGAATTGGGCACTATATCAAAAAAAATGTGATAAAGTGCGCCATTCTTTGGACTGTTATAAATCTACAAAATTAGACGTAAACAAACATTTAACTTTATAGAAAGTTAATATAAAATAAAAAACCAAAATAAAATAACTGCAAACAGGTTCATTTCACACTAAAGACAGTTGTTCTTTATTCATCATAATTTTACATATAACAGCTACTTTCAGTAATCTACATGCAGTGGGTATAATAGTTATAATAATGTATAATTGCCATATATCAAATTTATAATATATAATAATTTTTTTCCCGTTTTTGAACCAGTTATATAATATTAATTAAACAAAAAAAAA
The DNA here is from genome assembly GCA_034687075.1 of Geophilus carpophagus. Lineage (NCBI taxonomy): Eukaryota > Metazoa > Arthropoda > Chilopoda > Geophilomorpha > Geophilidae > Geophilus > Geophilus carpophagus. The sequence goes on from JAQFZN010000707.1 coordinate 5,451, forward strand.
ACAAGTGATCACATTAAATTGATTTGAGCCCTTCTTAGTGGATTGTACATAATTAAATCACAGGCAATGTGTAATACAGGTCACACAGTGAAATACTGCAATCAGTACATATTATTATTTGTGCACGACATCAAGAACACGTCACATTATAATCATTCTGCAATTACGTACGATATGTGCATCGTATATGTGATACAACCCATTTTGTTACAATCTTCCATTAGACTGAATACCTAATCATTACTATACAATAACAATAATAAACAAATTTACCAAATATACAACAAGTAATACTTTGATTAAGCATACATTGATGTTATGTGTACTTTTTGGTATTTTGACTCATTCGCGTATGAAATCTTCACCTAATTGAATTAATTACATAACATGTACTTTATAGATTGTCTGTTTCACAGCTCATATAATTGAGTCACGCGTTTACGATTGGACATAAGATTAAAAAAAAGAATAGCAACAGGTACGTAAATAACATCACACGATTATGTCACCCGTCTCCGTGGTGAATATGGGGTTGGTGGTGGTTGTTGATGAAGAAACTCGTGATGGATGGTGATGGCGTGGGAGGTGCCGCTGACCGATTTCTCTAGGCAGCACGTGCAAATCAATTTTCTCCATGCCTTGAGTGTCACCCACACCATTGGCGCGCAGTCGTTTCTGCGCTTCAAGGGTGGCACGTAATGTCTTCCGTTTCTGGGTAATAATTATTGCTGGTTTTAACATGTTTTTTAATAACATTTTTATTATATTAACCTGAATGGTCCTCCGCCATTTATCAGCAGCGTGTCGAGCTAGCTCCATCCTCTTTTGACGAGTTATTTGGTGTTTTTTGTAAATAATTTCGATGATAATAAGACCAACTCCGCCCACTATACCCGCAGCCACCAGAATAAATACTCCTACAATTAGAATAATAACAAATTTGCAAGCTGATAAATATGGCTGGCGTTTTTCAGGGTCACTGGCTCAATTAAGTAACGCAGGTTGGACAAAAATTATCGTTAGAGTTATCCGGAGATCAGATAAACGTCTTTTGTTTGCCAGCGAGAGGGAATTGAGGTTAACTAATGAGGCTTAGAGGTTGGTGAAACCTGTGACCCGTGAGTCGTAATAAAGGTTCATGGAAAAAATATCAGTCTCACAATTCATCTCTTATGATGTCAGCAGCATTATACTTCCGACCTGCTTAGCGCCTAATAAGATGATATGAGAAAATTATACAAACAGTAGAACTGTTCAAATAGAGTTTATTCGGCTGACACAGCAGCTCACAGGCTGGAAAGCAGTCGTTTATTGTCGAGTTACAAAGCACAAACTACTAGACTTACCGTATATACTTAGTAAACGAGTAAAGTCTGTTTTATTGAATTAAAGTGCAATTTCAAATTCTTTCTTTTACAATTTAATAAAGTTTAATTTAAAGCAAAATTATGATTTTGCAGTATGGTTGTAATAAAATTACTAGTTAAATGCGGCACAATTCAAAAACAAAATTAACTCAAAGGTCAAATGTGGAATTTCAAGAGCCCTAAAGCACATCCATAATGGTATTTGTAAAAGCTTCAATAAAAAGAGGGGAAAATGAGATTTCTCAATAATCTGGGCCCTGAAGCAACTTAGTGTTATGTAAATATTTTCAAATACACCATGCAAAAATTCTAGATATTTACAGTCCCTCACAACTCCGGGCCCTAGAGCAACTGTTACCTTGCTAATAAACCTGACATTAAACTTGAATATACTTTCATATGCTCTTATTTAAGTAATAATTTTTAAAAATGTCTTACCCGCCATATTTTTTAATCCCAAAGTAGCTGGTGTTTTTTCTATTTGTTGGCATCCTTCGCCATCACCCTTATGAATCCAGTCCTTGTCCAAATCTTCCATATAGCCATCTGAAATTTGTAAATATGAATAAGTTACTTATATTAATTAACTTAATTAGGTCTTACTTTCGTGAAAACTTAAAATAGCTAATGTGACTTTATCGGACCAGGGACTATTCTTTTTAAGGGCAATGCCATAACCAGAGCGACCGAATAGTTCTCCTGCTGTTACCAATTCACAGTCCTGAGCCGCCTCGTATTCTAATCGTGAAGAGTCCCATATAAAAGCTTTTAATTTGCTAAAATTAAAGTAAAGAAACATTTTAATCATTATAATTTATTTTAAATTTTATTAAGTTTCTTAAAATACGTACCCACTCTTAACAGCCATAATGGCTTCTTCTGCTGTTTCGTAGTTATTACTCTCCATTGTCCGATACATATTGGACAGTTCAACTTGTCTTTTGAAATACATATCGACAGCGCTACCCCTAACAGTGGCGTAGGTGAAGTTCTCAACGGGGTTGCGCAGCTGAAAACAAAATTAGTTTTATATTTCGTAGTAGCTGTTTCAGTTTTAGTGAGATGATGGTTAAAACGTAAATGGACTTCCGTTTAATAAAACGGAAAAAGAAACAAAGTTTTTAGATTATTTGGCGGCCATTTTTATAGTTAGATCGAGCGATGGTTTGCCCTAATAGTAGCAGATAATAAGCTAACATTATTCAAACAAATAACATTCTATTATTGTAGTTGGTAACTAACAACTTTCAACATGTTTAAGTAGTAAATTATGTTTTATTATTTCATTTTCGAAAATTCGTTAGAATTTAAAACGAATGGGAAACTAAAATGTAAACGAGAACGATTTCACTCCAAATCCAGGTTTAAAACGAAGTTGCAGGAAGTAACTAAATGTGCAATTGTGCTTAGGTGTTCCAAAAGACCTTAATTTGTCACTAATCAAGCAACGGAAATAAAACTCATAAAATAGAAGTATCACTCTTACTCTAGCATCGTTAATGCCTGACAGACTGGTCTCTGGACGCTCAAGGACAAGGAACGCGGCTAAATTAGCTGTGTAGGAGGCGACGATAATCATCGCAAAACCTGCCCACACCATTCCTAAAACGCGGGCACTAAAACTACGAGGAGTGCCTAAAATAAGTTAAACAAAACATAAAAATGTACATATAATATTTCATTGACTAAAAATTTACCTTCCCCAATGCCACTATTCAGCAACACTCCCCATGCAAACCATATGGCGCTGGAGAGGTTGAGCGCATCCTCTTCTGTTGCGTCACTATTGGCCAGTTTAAATCGACCAAATGGACTAAAACGATCCAGTAAATACAATACCAAAGCCACCACATGAACAGCGACCATCACTAATATCCAGAGCGTATCTTGAAAAGGTTGTAGAAAAGAGACTAAAGTAGATGTTTTAGGTTGCTGCAAATAAATTAGTAATTATTTAACAATTAAAATTGTTATGAGTTTATGCAAACAATATCAAAAAATACTTTTCTTTCAAGAATTGTTATTCCTTGATACTTAAAAGGTTTAGAAAAATCAACAACATGTGAGCGCTCTTGGTTGATGGTTAAAGGAGCAACAATCATGTCTGCTTTGTCATTTACTAATTCGCCAACTAAACCGGTCCACTCTTTCTTCTCAGAGCCATTAATCTAAAATTAACAAATAATTCATTTTTTTAAATCAATTTTTGGGATATAAAAATGTACTTACTCTATCGTAACCTCCATATTGTCCATCTTCTCCAAGGTGAAGAACATATGTAAAATTCACTTTATCAGCTAGTTTTTGAAGCAATTCAATGCAATAACCCCAACAACAATATTTAACTTCGGCTGGTATATAAAAATAAATTGAGTTTTATATATTTTTTTAAAAATTAACAACTTCTTACTGTCAGTTGTCCTATTGTACCGTGGACACGAAACTTCATCTTGATGGCATTTTTCATTCTTACCAATCATCCGCCCCCAAACAAAAGGTTTGTCAATGAGCGTTGCAACCTAAGTTTACATAAATTATTGTCTAAATTATTTTCTTCCTAAAGAAAGTTTAAATACTCGTAAGTTAGATGGAATCATAATTCCTTCCGGTTTCATAGTTTCGTTTCCAGGCCAAATAATGGGATCAAATCCTTGCATTCTTAACTCCATTTTGAGTTTTATCTGAAAGGAAAATTAAATGAATAAACTGTAAATTAATAAAAACATCTTCATGATGTTTTATTTTTAATTAAATCACCTTAGAATTAACATATTCTCCTACTGGCACATGTATTCCATTCTGTATATTAATTATATCATATTCTGCACTCAGTCGGTCTCCATTGTCATCGAAAGCAACACGCCCTGTCCGTCCATAAATTAGGGATTGCTCTTTAATGTAACTGAAAAAAATTATTAAAAATATTAGTTATATATTGTGACCGCTTATCGTACCATTGGCACGATGAGGGTCACGGGGGATAAAGAGAAGCCCTAGGGCTAGGAGTTCTTGAACACCTCCTCCTGGAAACAGGAGTCAGTCTGTCTTTGTCCTGTACCAGTTACAGATCATCTGAGTTCCTCTCCCGGTACAACTGATGGACCTTTTTTTAGGAGACAGCCTCGCTTCTCGGTTTCAGACCTGTCAGGAGCAGGCTTGTCGGAATTCCCCGACAGTTCCTACCTCCGAAAACACCTGAGCAAAGGTTCAACCCCTGCATTATGCAGGACTAGACCTATGACAGGATAACCGAGTACGACGTACTGGTTGTGGACACAGTGTAACACCAATCCGTCGGCAGCATGTTAGGGACTGGTTGGAACTATGAGAGTGGGTGTGCGGCTAATAAAAAATTAGTCGAGCCTATCTATGCCTCCGTGTCAGTTATTTACTATGCTTCGTCCCCTTCGCCTCTCCATCATGCCCAAATCTGATGGTCAAGCGAGTGACGATCATAATATCTAATTTGCATGTACAATTTTGTGGCACGTTTAGGCAAACGCACACAAGGCAGCAGTTAAGAGTCTCAATGTTTATAACATACCGAATAAATTTTTTTCCTGTTTCCCAAGCATTCACATCGGTGTAATTACAATCTTTGGGTGCTTCAGTTACATTTTCACTGTGATACATTTTTCTGAGTGCCTGGGCTAGCACGTATACACTGTCTTGAATATGAGAGGCCTCGTCACTGGCGTTAACCAGTTTTAAGCCAAGGATACCTTTATGAATATACAATTTAATGTATAAATGAAAATTTGTTTTAATAGTGGTTGTGTGCATGTTGTACCATCAGGTCGGTTGGGTGCATCCAAAGCTTGTTCAGTTACTAACCACACAAAACCAGCTTCGGTCATATTGAGATTTTCTGCATCTCTGAAAATCACTTCTGCATCTTCAGTGCTAATTGAAAATTCAGAACAAAATGAAATGAAATTAGAATTGTTGTTAATTTACAGTAAATACTACCTTGCGTACAGAAGATACACTCTTGATTGAGTAACATCTTTAGCTTCTTGCAAATCAGATAAAAGAGATGTTAAACTTGGTTGAAATTCAACAACTTTTTCAACCTTAAAGTTAAAATTAAAAATTTTAATAAATTTTATTTAATATTTTTACAAAAATAAACATTGACTTAAGCTTTACCTTAATTTCTTGTTCATCTGGCAAATTCTGTGCTATGTTTTGAAATCGACCGAGTAATCCATTACCATCAGCATCTGAGCTGTGAATAAATATCACTTTGCGGTACTGGAAATATGTCAACAGTTCCACCCACACATCAGCTTGGTGAGAATATGGAGGCACAGTCCTTAAAAAGGACACATGGATGTTCTATAAAACAACAAAAAACATGAATTATATTTTCATGTAATTTTCTGCTTTATACTTCTACATCCTTGAAAAGACTATTTTGAGTGTACTTACTTTGTCCGAAAAAGCACTATCCCTTGAACTTATTCCTATAACAGGAATATGATAAAAGCCACAAGTGTATGATACTGATGCAGGCGATAATTCGCCTTTGATCGGATGACTGACGATGACCGCGTACACCTGGGCTGCAATCAGAGTCTCGCATACGGACAAGGCTGTGCGGATAGGATTAGGATTCATGAGAATGGTAGCGGCATATAAAGTAACACCTGGAGGAAGCATATTGGGTTCAAAGTTGACATCTTCAATTGCTTGATGAAACAATGCAACGCTGTCTCCACTGCTTAAAACACCCCCAATGTTGTAAATCTTAGGGTTTGCAGCGATTTGAGGAAGTGCAGTGAAGCATATTGACAACAATAACAATGACAACGACATGCGGTGGACATTTAAAGGGCTTCCACGAGGTGACTTAGGATTCGGGTTTGCAGAGTCTTTGATGGCAGCCATCGTGGCGACTGATGATTTTATTTACGTCTGTTCTATACCAAATGATTTGTTGATAAGAGTAAGAATGGCATCACTAAAAATACAAAAAAAAAAATTTTTTGTTTTAGAAATCGGGGGCTGCTCAAGGGCTTTGCTGCTTTGCATTATTGCGAATTTTTATTTATTTTATTTACATTTTGTTTTATTTTTCATATTGCTGTCTACAGATTGTTTATTTAATAACAAAGTAAAATTTTAGTTTAGTTTGTAATCATCCAGCTTCTAGTTATTGTCAAACTCAAAACGCAATTGCTCAGCAGCTACATCATAACCTTTAACGAAATCATTTTTCCACTACAGATGGCATTTACTAACACTGCATGTGCGTATTAAAGATTGCATTTGTAAAGAGTGATATGAATTTGTGTAATACTTGCAATGACGTCATATCTAAATACGAAGTTACGTCTAAGTGTAAAACTTGTAAATCAATTCATTAAGTTTGATTTATGATTAGTTTATTCGTTAATAACCCGTTTTAAACCAAAGCTGTCATTTATATAATGGCGCTAAATAGCGCATATGATGTCGGATGTGGCATCTGGCCAGTGGTATTTATAATACTGCACACGTCCATCAACTTTCATATCAAAAAATATGCAAATAACAAATATATACATGGCAATGCTCGTGCAACAAAAGAATGATTTTATTATCCAATAAAATCATTTTTTCTTAGCTAATGATATCTTTTGTGATATTATCACGTCACCGGTCATTTTGACCGGTTTCCGTCGTTTTAGGTAGGGGGAAATTCCCGTCGTTCTAGTGTTAATAACCCGCTTTAAACCAAAGCTGTCATTTATATAATGGCGCTAAATAGCACTAAATAGCGCTAAATAGCGCATATGATGTCGGATGTGGCATCCGGCCAGTGGTATTTATAATACTGCACACGTCCATCAACTTTTATATCAAAAAATCTGCCTTAAAATGGCAAACAACTATGCATTTGTTAATTTTTTTTTGTTTTAAAAATGTTTATTTAAAATTATTTCATAGATTTATTTTTCTTTACTTGAATAAAATAAAATATAAATTCGGTAATTGTAATTACTGCATATGCAGGTCAAAAGAAAACAAACTAATTTTAATAATCAACACCAGATGTGTGCCACACGTTTGCAATCCGCCACATGATTACACCAATGCCCTTCAACCATTTTACCTGCTACTGTGTACAAAAACAACACTACAACTAATCAATAGTTATATCTCGTGAGTAAACTCAATTGCCCAAATAAAGCTATCATTAGAATCTCCATTAATGTTGGCTCTGGCAGCATCTTGTTGACATTTTATGCAGAAAAATTATATTTATTTATAGGCAATTTATAACACCAAATTAATAAAGATTTTATAAGGAATATTATAATTGTGAAAGTATAGCAATAATTTACCTAAATGCTCTTTAAATCTCTCAATTTGCTTGAGAGTGATGTTTTCTCTACATCTTCCAGATCAATAGGGATGCTCACTTCTTTCTTCACTGCAAGCCTGCAGAGCAATCAAACTTTTACATGTTGCTGCCATCTTGTGTTAAAAATCTAAAGCATTCAGACTGTTTTTCGAAGAATGTTTAAAATATGCTCTGTAATTTTTAATTTAAATAAAAAATTTTACTTGCAAACTACTTTACAAATAATAGATGGTAATTATTATAAAAAGCTTTTATTTAATAGCTAATCGCTTAGTTAAGTGCAAAGTAAAGTGTAATCTGATGGCGCCTCTTAGTACTAACAAACAAAATCAGGTTTTCTTAAAACCTGCTAACCAGACATTTTGGATGTTACTTTACCGAGTGAGCACAAGTCCTTAATTAATTAACATTTTCCCGTAATTTCGTCACGATAATTTTTTTAAATCTCATTTTTAGGTTGAAAATGGTGTTAAATAGACTGAAGTTAATTCCTGCGCTTGCTGTAAATGCTAGAAGATGTTTATCAACATCAAAACAAATGAATAGTGCGCATGGAGTGTAAGCTTTCTTAATAAATCAATTGAATAAAATGTTGGAACTTTATTTACATGTTTTATGTCTTTTCTTAAAAAAAATAGTTTATGGTATCGAACTCCAAAACCAAAGCCATTAGATAAGAAGACATATTATGCGGGATTATTTCTAAGTAGCTACATGTGGTGGTGGGTTTTTTGGCATTTGTGGACTGATTATGAACACATCACCGTAAGTATAAACTTTGAAACTGTTTTATTTTAAATAGTTTTTGTTAATAAAAATTGTTGTTAGGGAGAATTTCCTTATCCCGATCCTGAACATTGGACAGATGAAGAATTAGGAATCCCACCCGATAAATAAGGATAACAGTGATTTCAGTAAAAAATTATGGTAATTTAGTTTTACTGTTAGTAAATAAGTACATATAAAAATTACAATGTATATAAATAAATAAAAATAGATATTAGTTATTAAGTATGAAATGTACTTTATTCTTGGCTTTTAATTTGTTTCTGAAACCATGAAGAGTTGCGGTAAAAACGGGAATCTGCAAATCGTAAAACTGTTCGCTTAAATAAATAATAATGCACAACACTACCTGTTTAAATACATAAAAATATATTAGTTCATGCGACAAATTGGTAATAACATTACTTACATAATCTTTGAAGTATGTAAAATGCTCGTACTGTGTCTGTCCATACATAAGTATAAATATTCTCCCATCTTTTACGCTGATATATATTTATGTATATATATTATATATTTAATAAGAAAATAATCTGAAATATTATCATAATACTTACCAATAACATGACATGCAGTGGAATAGAAAGTGCTAAATAAACAAAACTACAGAGAATTGTAGATTTATATTTGTAAACCAGCAATCCAACAAATCCTGCCTGGAAAATATACGTGTTGGAAAATAAAAGGAATATTATGACAATTGTAAATATTAAAACTGTGTCTTGAACTCTGTAAAGAAAAAAATTAAATCAAATTTAATAATATAATAAATAAATTATTAAATCTTAATATAATTTTTACATACACATATAATAGCAATTCGTGTACATTTTGAAGTCTGATTGCCATAACCAATACATTTATAATTAAATCTAAAAATATAAAAAGATAACTAAGAAATAAAATCCCTCGAAATGTACTATACTCCATAGCAACAACTGTAAACAAAGCCGCACGGTTTGACCTTCGTTCAGGAAGTTGAGGTTGTATCTAAAAACCGGTGAATATTGATTGATCTCAGTGTGATGTCTCAAATAAGAAATGAGGGCTTTCCTCTAGGTATATTTTACAATTTTTTCAAATAAAGCAAAAATTGAACTTTTTATTATTTTTCTTACAGATTTGGAATATGTAAGTAAAGTAAGGATTAATTATCCAGCTGTTGTAAAGAGTGCTAATAGAATTGCGTCCTGTAGACCTTTGAAACAGCAATGGCAGGTATATTTGATAATTTACATAGGAAATAATGTAATAAAATTAATAAATCTTGTTTGTAGGCTGCTTGGTTATTGAAGGCTGTGACTTGCTTGGATTTAACTACATTATCTGGCAGTGACACAGCCACTAATGTTGAAAGGTTGTGTCATAAAGCTGCGAATCCTATTAGATATGATATTTTAACTGCAATTGGAATAAAAAATTTAGGTTAAACACTTACTCTATTTCAAAATAAACAGATAATTAATAAAATAATTATTTATTCATTTTTATAGATGATATTAGAGTTGGGGCTGTGTGTGTTTATCCAGCAAGAATTACTGAATGTGTGAACATTTTACAAAAAAGTGGACATTCCAACATTCCAGTTGCATCTGGTATTATTTAATAAGCTTATTAAAATTAAAAGTTTAAGTAATATTATTTTAAATTAATTTAGTTGCTACTGGTTTTCCAAGTGGGCAATATCATCTTTCTACACGTTTGGAAGAAATAAGATTATCTGTTGCAGATGGTGCTAAAGAAATCGATATTGTAATTAATAGACCATATGCATTATGTGGAAACTGGCAAGGTACACAATTTTTACAACTTTTTTTAATGTAATGAATCAATAGATTAAATTTAAAATTGAATGTGTTTTAGGTGTATATGATGAAGTTAAAGCAATGAAGGAAGCTTGTGGTTCAGCAATTATGAAAACTATTTTAGCAACTGGAGAATTAGGAAATTTATCCAACGTATATAAAGCTAGTTTAGTGTGTATGATGGCTGGTAAGATTAAATTAATTTATTATTACTGAAAATCTTTTATGAGTAATTTTATTGCAGGTGCTGATTTTATAAAAACATCTACTGGTAAAGAGGACGTAAATGCCATTTTACCAGTTGGACTTGTTATGGTTCGTGCTATTCGTGATTTTTATAACAAAACAAACGTGAAGGTATTAAAATTATTTTTAAGTTCTGTTAGACCATAGTAGTTTTATTAAATGTCGTTGCAGGTTGGTTTTAAACCAGCAGGTGGAATACGCACAGCTAAGGACGCACTCATATGGCTGACACTTATTAAAGAGGAACTTGGAGATGAGTGGTTGAAACCGAATTTGTTTAGAATCGGAGCTAGTGGACTTTTAGCGGATATTGAACGCCAATTATTTCATTTTGTAACAGGACGTTATGCTGCTATTAATGAATTCAGTACTGCTTAAATAAAGGAAATAAATAATAAATATTAATTTTTGTACACGTGTAGAACATTCTGTTGTTAGTTAAAACAACTTTTTTTATAGTTAAAGATTTTTTCCATATATATTCATTATGGTAGTCACATATAAGCAGAATGCATTTAAATAATTTTAATAAACTGCAGTTGCCAAATTTTTCTCGCATTATAAATATAACTAGAACGAGCTAACTTATAGCAACAGATTTCACCTACTTTGTTTGGATTTAGAAATGGGTATTAGTAGAGTCTTTATAATAACTTCTTCGTTCTTTTGCATTATATCATAGAGCCAAACAGTACGCTTTTTGTGCAATGATTTCAAGAAATCTAGTTTATTGAGCTATATGTTTGTTCCTGGCACTGGTCGCTATAATCGTTTTATTGGCAATGATCATTTTTGGGAATATTTATAGTAACCGTCAATTTAACAAGCTGTGAAAATTACGGTTAAAATCGAAATTCAATTAAAATACAAATGCAGATATTTTAAAGTACTACGTTTATTTAAGTGAAAAAAGAGGGAAATCTGATGTATCAATTGGAGAATAATAATCCGCTAAATCTGAAATCAATTCCGCATTAAATCAATCCAACCTGAAGCCATTCTTATGGAAGAAACTCGAAAATATCAGTCTTAAGCAATTTGTACTAGATACATTCCGAAAATAAAACGACTTCATTTTAATCGTTTTAGTTTAGCTTTGTTTCGGTCATACCTTTGATTTGGCGCGTCAAATCGTTCCCGTTTCTGTCTGTTTCCCATTCGTTTTAAATTCGTTAGAGTTTTCGATAAAACGAAATAATAAAGCATATATTACTACTTTAGCATGTTTAAAGTTGTTACTCAGTAAATGCAGTAGTAGAATTTTATTTGTTTGAATATTGTTGGCTTAAAATTTACTACTATTACAAGAACACACTGCTCGATTTATGGATATCATGTACTACTTCTTTGTTTTAGCCGTTTAAAACGAAATTTTACATTAAGTGATGTCCTATCGTTAAATCTAAAACTGCTAAAACGAGGTCTCCAAGGTGAACAGCCTCTTCTTTTGACTCAGTTCTTACAATCACATTGCTCGTAGTACCCATGTACTTTTTAATTTTTAAAACTACCCAATCTTGTAATAATTTTTTTATTAAAATTGTATTGTGGCAGTAACTGTTTATTTTCTAAAGCTTGTAAATTTTCAATGGTTTTTAAGAAAATGTTTTAATAAATAATAATGTAATAACTATCACTTTGAAGCTTTTGGAAGAACTGCCATAGTTAATGTTAAAATCTGTAACCGAAACAAATTGTAAATAGTAATTTATTAGTAATCAATGAGCTTAAAATACTTACTGAAGTATCAACATTAAACTGTGCACCACTGTCATCTTGTTTGATATTAAATGGCAAGAAAATATCCAAAAAATATTTTGTTGGAACACACACAAGAATTCTATCTTCACCTAAATCAAGCTGAATCTCTTTGGCTATGTGCTACAAAACAATTTTTATTTTTAAATTTAAATGTTTAATTTAATTCATCAATAAATTCTTATTCATACTACTAATGGCATTTTAAATTCAGCAACTATGTGAGTCGGATATCCTTCGGGAGGTTCTTGAACCATTTCATATTCTGGAGGAGGTAATCTAATAAAAAAAACCTTTTTAAAATTTTGAAAACATCAGGCAAGATTTTAAAAAAAATTTTAATTACCCTTCATATTTTGATCGTAATGTATCGTTTTCTCTAAATTCTTTTATCTCTTCATTTGGTGTGCTAGATTGAAAATGAAAATAAAAATATAAATATAAATCATGCAAATGTACACAATAAAAATTTTAAAAATAAAATAATTCTTACCTTGAAATTTCAGTAATAAGTTGTTTTTTTGACTCAGTTCTTACAATCACATCGCTCATAGTACCCATGTACTTTTTAATTTTTAAAATTACCCAATCTAGTAATAATTTTTTTATTAATAATATTGTGGCATTAATAAATTACAAATTCCTACCATTTTTTACCAATTCTTTATTATATTTATCTTCCAGTCCTTCAAACGCAACTTGAATGACGAAATGTTTAAACAGGTCACTGCTTTGCAGCTTTTTGAAAAACACGGAATTGACGACAACATCGTGCGTTGTACATGGATGTCCTGCTATAAAAATAATAATTCTTTAATAATAATAAGTAAATTTTCAAAAAATATGTTGCTAATAATTACATTTGTCTACAGTTTCCTTAGGTTCGCCGAGACTGATCGGCACACGGTAATTTACTTGATTTTCTCCTACTGAATTGGTAATAATTTCACTCAGTTCTTCTTCATTTATGTCTTTAGGTGCAGGCAACTTTAAAAAAAAAATAAAACACGTTTCATAAAAATGTTAGAGTATCTCTATTGATTTATCATTACGTGACAATTACCTTAAGAGAATGACAAAAGTTAATGAAAACTTTATTTCCAAATTTATCCTTAGTCTTGAGACAAAAACCTGTAAAGTAAATGTAAAATATTATTACAGAAGAATAAAATTGTTGTGATTAACATTCTCTATTAATGGTTCACCTTGCTCAGGTTTAATGCTAGTTACTTCAGGAGTGGGCATTGGAAATGAATAATCGCCTTGCTCCTAATAAAATAATAGTAACATTGTGTGTTTGTTTAAATTATAATAATTTAATGCATGCTATACCTTATTGATAATTAAACCCTTCATATATGAAGGAATATTCTCCATCGTTTCATTCATTTTTCTGATTATTTTCGTACTGTTGCTATGATACTTAGTAATTTATCTAACTACCGTCAGAGTGAGCAGCACTTTATGGCAACCATTACTTGCATATGATTGGTTTAGTAGATCACATGTAATTTTGTGGCAACTTCAAAAATAAAGTCAGTACATTTGATCTGTTCCTCGCTGACCAATGACCTCCAACTCTCAACACTTATTAAAAAATATTTTTCACTGCTCACAATCCCTATAAAAAGCATTGTAAATTAAAAAATGATCAATTTTTGCGACTAAAACCACTGAAAATGCCCATTTTCGAGACATAAGAGCTCATTTTTAAGTTGTGATGAACAATTAAAAATGTTGATTACACATTTTAAATATTAAAAATATTTTATTCATAAACGCTGACAGTGGGAAGAAAAAATGCTTATTCAATATGTACAATAATCACACGGATATGTATTTTAATTTAAAAAAAAATAAAAACAACTATATGGTTTTAAAACCTTTCTTCTAAAATAGTTCTTGAACCCTTTTCCCAATTTGAATTCTCAACAAGATTTGGTGCTGATTTTGATTGTCGCTTTAGCCCATTGTCTCGCTTCAACCTCTGCAGCTCTGCTTCATATAAAGCTTCTTTTGCTAAAACCTTTTCTCTTCGAAGATTTGTTCGAACGTCATGTGGTGCATCAGGAATTACATAAGCTAGTAGACTTGTTAATATAAAAACCAAATGCTATAATCAATAACAAAAAATAAATTACTGAATGTCACAAAATTAAAAAATTAATATGTACTTCAAATGTTACTACAAAAGCAAGCCTGGCTGCAAACACATGCCAATACTGAATTGAACGTTGATATTTCTTTTCTCCAAACGATGGTGGGTTGCGATAATCTCTATATCGACATAGTTCTATATATTCACCGTCTAACACCATACTCGACGGTCTGGCATCTTCGGAAAAATCAGACGTGTTGTATACAGATAATACGTTATCTATATAACCATGCAAATTAAACTGCTGACTATATTGGTATCTGTACACCATTTCGGGAATAAAGCTACTCGTATACGCAATAACAAAAGCCTATAAAAATAAAAATTAATGAAAAACTGGAAAGTTTCTATGCCAGATTCAGGATCTGAAAACCTTGGAGTACTTTATTTATCTATTTATTTGGAATCGTCCCCATAAAAAAAAAGACATCATATTACCAAAATTGATATGATTTGCAAATAAAAGTTTTTTTTTGACTCAACATTAGAAAGGCCTCAATATTTGAGGCCTGGTTGAAGTGCTCCAACAGTTTCCTCTTAAATCTGACCTTAAATGCCTTACATTAACTAACACTGCAACTATGGATAACATCTTTAAAATTTGGGCCCAAGCACCTACAATCAAACATATTAAACGTATTATAAATATATAAAGTAATTAATTAATTTACTAAGACTGCTCTAATTCATACCTATACTATTAGCTCGTGCAGCCATTGGACGACGAACTTGTGTAACAAATTTAAAAGCATCAATTCGAATCTCTGCAACATTATTTAGTAATGCAAATAAGGGTGCTAAAGGAAATGCGGCCACAAATATAGTAATGAAACCATATTGAATCACTGTAAAATAAACTGAAATAAAAAATGAAATTAAAACTGTTAGTGTGCGTGTGTACCCATTTCAAGATATTCATAAAATAGTGTTAAGTTATCTATCGGCCTTAAATCATAATCTTTTTCCCATCGTGTATAAAGTTGTTTTGTGTTTGCTTTACTCTTCCTTGCAGCCCACCAATTAACAACAAGCCTAAAAGTAGAATATATTAGTAGTAATTAAACAATTATGTCAAGGCTCGGAATGGAAAATTTCACAAACAGAACAATATTTTTTAAAATATTCCGAACCGGAACACCATTCTGGTTTGCTCTGATACAATCCGAGCCCTGATTTATGTACTCACGGGAAAAGTATTTCTTTTAAGTTATTTAGTAACTGCTTTCCTATCATAATAATTGCTAGTTGTACACACAATTCAAATAAACATCCAGCAGGATCACACTATAGAAATATAAAATAAAGAATAATTTAGTATAATTGGTAATTCATGGACATTCACAATAAGTGCAAATAATCTAATTTTTATTATACAAAATAGCAAAATAGAACAACTAATCTAACCCTTTCAGGCATAAAACCCAAAATAAAATAGTCAGAATATTGATAACTGCCATGTGAAAACATTCCCCTATAAATAGAAAATAAAACTAAAGAAAAAGAAACAAGAAAAAGAAAAGTGAGATAAAGTGAGCATTTACAAAGTGCATTAATGATATTTTATATTTCTGTACCTGTTCAGCATTTTTTGACTTTTTTTGTGGATTTCCTACTATCATACTAGCATGAAACAAAATTATAAATTTAAACGTTATATCAAATAAATAGTACACAAATTAACTACTAAATAACGTAATAAATAATAAATAGTTTTTTTTGGCTTTTTACCTTCCTTTAAAGAAAGCAATGTAAATGAGTGAACTGTAAAAATTAACAGATTGAAACAGAAACATCTTAAATGTGAAGCTGGTTTCGTATTCGGTTTGCGTTCTTGGCCGTTCTAAATTAAAAATAAATTTTCTGTATACTTAATGTAATTTTATAATAATTTCGTTTATGTACCTAAGTCAGTGAGAATAATTGCAATTTTTTGATATACCTAGATAAAAACTTATGTATATTAATATATTTTTAAATAATTTTGAGATATTGTTTAATTACTCTGTCTAATATTAAAATTATAATTAAATTAATTATAGCGGCGGTCACAGATACGGTAATTTTGGCATTTTCTCTTATAAAGTCAGCATTGCTACTGTGTAAAGCTGTTGCTGTAGCAATTCTGTACACTACCACAGCAAACACTGTCGCTAAGACTACAACAACCTGAAATAAAAATTAATTATACTGTACAAACGAATTAAAACTTAAAAAACAATTTAATGAAATTTTCAAAATGACGATCGATTTTTTATTACCATTAATAAGACTGCTGAACTTGCAGCAACGATACGTAAAGCTTTATTCCAAAATGGCATAAATGGCTCTAAACTCTACGAAAACAATTTAATTCAATGTATAAAGTAATAAAAATATATTATTATAATAAATATAAAAGCAAATTACATTTGTTGTTGGGTTTACTCGTTTTGTTTTCACTTGTAGTTCAAATTCTGGTCTTGTTGTTTCCTATAAAAAATAAATTATATTTAATTAAAATAATAGAATTATGCAACAAAAATTATTTAAATTTGAATTTTTTTGTAGTTTTAATTTAATTTTTTTAACAAACAAAAATATAATTTATTTTTAGTTTTTATATGTTAGGTAATTAAATAGTTAGTTTTATCAATTACTTTACACATTAAGAAATAGAGGTTTTCAAATCAATGCAGTATTTTAAGCAAAATTGTTATTTAACTTTACCATATCTCTCTTATCCGTTTCTGTATCCATTGAAAGTAGTTTATCCTTAATTACATAAAAAAGGTATACAATTATTTACACAAACTTTTTATACACAGTCATTAGCGTATCTAAAGAATGCTTAACGACACAATGGGAAAAAGTTTTAGTATAAATTGTTTGATACATGGCTCTAAAAAGGTTTTTCATGAGTGCCCAAAATTAGTTACGTCACTGAAAATCACCTCTTAAAAAAATTGATATTATTAACAAGTTATTAATTAAGAAAATAATATTTATATTTAATCAAATTATATAATAACATTGTCAAATTAAAAATTACTAGTTTTTTAATCATGTTTTTATATGGATTATTATTTCTTAATTCTATTATTTATTTTTTTAAAATAGAAATTAGACTGTATAATTTATATATAACAACAGTTTTAATAAAATTGTTTGTTTATATGAAAATTGTAGTTAATTGAATACTTAATTGAATACTTAATATATGGTCTATTACCTCTTCTTCGTCATAGTTGCCAAGATCCCATTCCCAGACTAATCTGGCTTCATGCCTCTTCCAGAATTCTAAAAATGTGGTAGCTAGATTGAGTAGTTAATAATCAGCATTTGTTATTCTTTAATATTGACTTTAATAGAGATAAAATAACTTACCCCAAAAAGCCATAAAAACAGAAAAAAAGACAGTTGCAGGATTATCAAAAATGTAAGAAACTTCTGCAAAAAAACAGCTTTCATGAAGGCGTTTAAAATGACATGTTTTATCACATAATGGACATATGGTAAAATTTCCAGCTCCATTTTTATCGCAAATGTCGTTCCTGTTAGAGAACAAAATAATAAAAAAAATATTTCAAACTTCACTCCTTTGTCCTTGTAATAAAAATAATTACTCACACTGGTACACTGCTACTTAAAGTAATAACACCATAAAGAAAACACAGTACACCAACTATTGCTGGTGGTATTAACATTGATGTGTAAAATCCAAGCCAAGCAAAATATATTCCAATTTTAACACCAAAATATTTTCTAGTTAAATAAAACTTTGATCATAAATGGTAAATTCAAACACTAAATTATTACCTGATTAATTGTAATGGTTGTTTTTTGTACCAACAACCCCATCGTGCCCATTCTTGATGCAACAACTATTAAAAAATAAAATTAATAATAAAATAATAAAAATATGCATACTTTTTAAATCTATACTGTTCTTATATAAGCTCCTTCAAACATAGCTTGCATTCTTTGTTGATATTTTGTCTTCAAAATTAAGAAATAATTAATTAATCAACTAATTGTAAATTAAAAATTTCTAAATTAGATTATTAACCAATGAATCTCCAGAAGATGATCCTGCAGTAAATTTAGGTATTGATGCTTTCTGTGGCTGTGGTTATAAAAATTTAAAATATTTTAATTTTTAAACTACCATTTCTTGTGTATTTTATAATTACTTCATGTAAAGGAAATGCTGCTTTAAAAGATCCATTATTTAGAAGCCTCATTATACCTAATAAAGACAGGTAAATAATTGAATTCTTGTTATTATTAAATAGTAAAGAGTAAAGACAAACCAATTTTTGTTGTATTTTCATTAGAATAGTGTGTTCTTGTCAATATTTGCC
>JAQFZN010000708.1:0-24230 GCA_034687075.1 Geophilus carpophagus
TTTTCAGATTTTTAAGTTTAAAATTAAAAAAAAATTTGTATTCACAACTTGAGGGTGTGACTCCAGTCACATACGTCGGTCTTCTGAGGGTTAAAGCGTTTATTTCAACACATTTTGGTTTCCATAAATGGATTCAGTGTATATGAATACATATTTTACTTTTTTTTTTTATCAAACAATTTATGCAATGACATCTGGTGAGTAGCTTGAAAAAGTATTCTAATAACAAATTATTAACATTAACGTTATTTATACATAATGTTTCATTTACGCCAAGTCTAATATTCCGCTTATTATTAATTTAGTAAAAGTAACATTACTTACAAGGAGACTGAACAGTATTCACAATGCTGGGTCGCTGGGTACAAGATTTCAACCTTGGCTGGGTAGCGATTTGAAAAATTAAAATGGCGATGGCTATGTCGAAGCTCGTATCAGTTATGGTTGGTGCTGGCTTGTCCATCACTGCTGCTGGCTTGCTTTTAATTCTTTACCTACGTAGGGTAAGTCACATTTGTTAAATACATAAATTATTCACACTCACATAGTCATTTTATCTTTTATAGAAGGAAGAGCGTGAATTCGAGTCTCAGTTCGCAGCTTTCTGTAAAGAAAGTACTAAATCCGCCAACCAATCTTCTATAGTAGTTAAATTCCCCAAGCATTGCCTGGGTGCGGTGATTGGAAGACAAGGTGCAAACGTGAAAGAAATCCAAAGCACGACCAAAACAAAAATTGAATTTCCAAATAAAGGTTTGATTGAAACGAGTCGTTAATACTGTTGTTTGTTGGTTAATTAAACTTATTTTCTCTTGGCAGATTCAAAAGGTGATGAATGTATAGCTCTGATTCGTGGTCATGCCGATGATATTCGTGTTGCTGAAATGAAAATTAACGAAACTGTGAGAGAACAATTATCTATCATAACACAGGAAATATTTATTTCATCTGATGCTTGCGGCCGAATCATTGGCCGTAATGGCGAAAACATTCGTTACATGTGTCGAATTTCTAAAGCAAAAATTAATGTTGACTCAAAAAACCGATCAGCACGGACACAGCGAGTTGCTATAAGGTATTTGATTAACGATCGCGGTGATCAGATTTCGAAATAAACTAATACTTTTTTCAGGGGAACACCGGAACAAATAGATTGTGTCAAAGCACTAATCAATGAGAAATTATTGGAATTCGATAGAGATGAAAAGAAAACTACTTTAGATCCCAACAAGGAGAGAAAAATATTAAGTATTGGTTCGCCAGATGATACCCAAGTAAATATTAAAATTTATTTCTATTTTTATTATATGAATTAATTATTAATGATAAATTTGTTTTAAACAAATAGCCATATCGCGTGGACGATTTACAAATGGAGAAACTCGTATCGACATCCAGTGACGGTTTTATTGAAGTTTACGTATCTGCTGTATCTTCGCCTCAACAGTTTTGGGTTCAAGTAGTTCAAGGTGGAAAATCAATAGAATTAGATAAATTAAACGAAGAAATGACCGAATACTACGAAGCAAATCCTAATGCTAATATTTTACAAGAGGTAAACTTAATCAAATTTTCTACTTAACCAATTTATTAAATCAAACTTATCGATTTTAGGTTAAAAAAGGTGATATTGTGGCAGCTCGATTTAGTCACGACGGACTTTGGTACCGAGCCCGAGTCGAGGATGTAGAAGAAGATGCATACAGTCCTGCTGAGAAAAATGTTACCTTATATTATGTTGATTTTGGAGAAGTGGAAGTGCTCGCTATGACTCAACTTCGAAGCTTAGACAAAAGTTGTTTACGTCTTCCATTGCAAGCCATCAAGTGTAGTTTGGCTGGTATTAAACCTGCTGCTGCAGCTTGGACCCAAGAAGCAACCCAAGTGTTTGCGAATCTCTGTAAAGTTGCTAATTGGACAATATTTATGCTACGTGTTTTAAACAGCGATTGTCCAGGTGAAATTTGTCAAGTAGAACTCATAGATACTACTGGTCCTACTAATATTAACTTAGCTGATGAATTAGTTAAAGAAAAATATGCTCTCTTCATGGACGATGATGCAAGTATGATGATAAACAAGGAACAACAGGAATAAAACTCATGCTTTTTTTTCTTTTGTAGCGTAAAAACTGTTAATAAAATATCGAAAATTTTATGTTAAAATTGCATTAAACTAAATTATTTTATCAACAGAAACTCATCATCATAAAACAAATCATAAACACGAGCACTGCTATGCTCATCACAAAAGTCTTAAATATCAATCAAACTTAATAAACGACAGGAACATATAAAATAAAATCAATCTCTTTTTTTTTCATTTAGTTTTCTCTCGCATAATTAATTATTTGTTACGACTGGCAGTATATTATTCTATATCCAACTGAAAACTAGAAAAAAAATTTCAATACTAGAAGATTTTCTTCACAAAATCACACCTTGCTACTAATTTCATATCGGCTTCGAACTCTCGATCAACGAGACACAGATCTATCTTCGGTGAACACATTTTCTTAAAAAAGTAATGTAACGAGTAATTCAACCTATTTTCTTAGCAGATCTACATAAATCCAAGTGTAAAGACGTTTGAGTAAAATGTCGCGACGTTTATATTTAAGTGAATTGAGTCCATCATTTCTTATCCTCTGTTTACCTTTATATAATATATTATACCTAAAAAATATCAAAAAAATTTATAAATCGGATTTATCAAAATTTAATCTTTACTTTACTTACCTATCAGGATTTGGATCCTGCTTTTTATGTTTTAACATTTTATATCTGGCGATATTTGCTGGATATCTTGATATGTGATACCCAGACATAGTTACTCTAAAAGAAAAAATTAAAAAAAAATATAAAATACAACTTTTCTAATCTAGTTAGTTTGTTTAACCTATTGGACATGTCGTCGTCCTCGCCACCCCATCCCCAAAACATATTGGAAAAACCATTCACTTTCTGCATATGAGTTTTGTTCAGTGCACAAACTCCACCAAACAAAATTTCGTACGGTAGTCTTTAAAATTTAAAAGAATAAAAATTTAATTTTCATTTTAAAAATGTAAAAATATTATTATTATTACTTATAACTAAATACGTCAATGGCAACCGACATGTGTCGGGGTTGTTCAGGACAAGAGTACAAATTCCTATCATCTTCAGGGATCAGGTCAACATCGTGAAATATGAAACATTGATAATCGTACTGCTTCAAACTCTCTGCGAAACCAACATTCATCAACATGGCACGATTGAATCTCGTTTTGGGGATCTGTAAAAATCACAATATTCAACATTCAATAAACACAATAATAATAACAAAACCTTGGCCCATTTAAAAAAGAAAAATATAAATCAAATAAATATTTCCATGTGGGTTAAGTTAGGTGAGGTTACTCGTTTAATATCTTCAATATACCACTTAAAATTCTTATTACACAAGACTTATCATCCATTGTGTTCTATAAAAATAAATTCCCATCGTTCGAGGAGATGATAAAAGGTCATTGACACGAAAAGAAATTGAAGCAAAACCAAGGGCGATTAATCGTACCTGTTCCACGACGTAAATGCCGTAATCGAGTTGTTGTCGTTGAAGCATTGGGTGCATATTATGAAGAAAAATCCTAAGATGTGTTTCTCTATCGCGAAACGGAATTATGATGGCTACTCGATGCCTCGAACGACATTCTTTCGGCTTAAATCGACCGCCCAATTCCAGTTCCGGGTGCATTTTTTCTAGTTCATCAAAAGACGGTGCTTCGGTCCATACTTTTAACGGACCAACTACAAACAAATGAACAAACAAATGAACAAACAAATAAATAAATAAATAAATAAATAAATAAATCAAGATAAATTGAAAAAACAAAAAATGTTAGATTGCGCGCGGGTCAATAACTTGCAACCAATTTCATACTCGTCCAAGCGTAGAAAAAGTTGCTTTTTCCACACTAGAGAATTTGACAAATGCGTAAAATGTTACGAATTACTCACCTAATTTGGGTGGTATCAGAGG
The DNA here is from genome assembly GCA_034687075.1 of Geophilus carpophagus. Taxonomy (NCBI): domain Eukaryota; kingdom Metazoa; phylum Arthropoda; class Chilopoda; order Geophilomorpha; family Geophilidae; genus Geophilus; species Geophilus carpophagus. The sequence continues at coordinate 4,024 of JAQFZN010000708.1, forward strand.
ACATAGTGGAAGTAATCGTTGAGAATCAGTTTCATTCGAATTATTTCTAGCTTGATCGTGACGAGTGTTGTTGTTACTTAATAATTGTCTTTTGTCCGAAATTTGGCTAGATTCATTAGCGGATGTTGACACATTTAGTGAGATTCGATTTTGAGAAGCGAGTAAAGTGCTTGAAATGAGTGGTTTGGAATGAATTAATGATGATAACGAAGATGAGTTGAACGAAAAATATGTGTTCGATTGATAGAAAAATACGTTGAGTGTGTATTGTGCTGCTAAAAGCACAAATACGACGATAATTAAAATCTTGTAGAAATGTTGACGGCAAAAGAAGGCGGGCGAAAGAGATGTATTCATAATCCATGACATCTTGGCCATTTCTTCACAAACTTCGATTTATTAAATCATCACATCTTTTGCATCTACATTTATTGAGATTTATTTCCCTAAAAAATGGAATAAAAAATGGAATAAAAAACACATTAATAACCTATGACGTCATGAATAAGATGCTTGCATGATTTCACACAATCGTTTTTTATAGTTCTGATGTAATTCTATTTTCCTTTTTTATGCACTTTTATAATATAAATAAATAATATATTATTTGTATTATTTTACATCCGTACCTCTCGCATTGCTTATTTTGATAATAATTCACATTTGACATTTACCCGACCTATTGCAGTGCTGTGCATTTCCAAATGAAAAAAGCATGATACATTAGGTAAAATTTGCAATGTAAAAACAAACTTACTCGCTCAATTGCCGTATTCAGCTTATTTGAGATTTCGACAATAACCCATTGATGCGATTAAGAATGAGTTTTTCGCAGCAATCACACCAATGGACGGAACTGAAAGGGTTATTTCATCCGCTCGCCAGAATCCGAACATAATCTAGGGCTATCCACGATGCGCCATCGCTTACGGCAACACGACAGCGGACCGAAAGCGAACAGACCGAACTCACTTAAGCTGATTGTAGCGCCATCTGTTAGTTCCGAGCATCCGTTTAATCTTTAAATGATTGGTTCGAGTGTAGTTAACTAAAAAAGGCGAAAAATAAAAAACAAGTAATGTAAAATTTCGAAATAAATTTATTCTAGACTGTTTAATAAATGAAATTTATACACTAATAACGTGTTTAAAGTGAAGAACAAGTGCGGTCCGTACGGATGAGCCGTGGCTCAGGCTCACGCTATGGTGGGTGAGCGAGTAATGCCTATCGGGAACACGTTTAGTAAATTAAAGGAACACGGAATTAGCAGCTCAACAAGATGCTGTACAAGTTGATCTTACGCTTACTTCACATGACAGTTGATTTGTTATTTGCAATTTTTCATTTCTTCAATATATGGAAGTATTTTGACATTGTGATAAGTCGCCGGTTGTCCTCGCGCTTTGGTCATACAGGAATCAAAGAAAAGGCGATTGAAAAAAGGCCGAAACACATCGGTTTTCTCATTGCCGAAAATGATATATCATACTACGATTTAGCTAATCTAGTTATATGGGCCATGACAATGGGAATTACCTGCATTAGTTTATATGATCATGACGGTACATCTTTGTTGTTGCATCATTTTGTTTACTTATTCGAAACTAATTTATTTTTTTGTTTTTTTGTTTCAGGTGTAATAAAAAAAAACAAGGAAGCATTTCGGAAGCAGTTATTTCATTCCAAAAGGCAACTGCTCGGATCGGAAAATAATTTACATTTCAATTTAGATTCCGTACCAAATTTAGTATTAAATAAAGGTATATATCAATCAAGTAAATGAATAGTAATTATTTAAAATTAATGGATAAAATTTTGTAATTTAGGTTGTTGTAATAATGATGAAGATATATTAATTAATGTTTTATGCCATTTGGATGGAAAGTGGACCCTGGCCAATACAGCAGAGTCAATTTGTCGACAAGTCCAAGAAAAGGAAATTAAATCCGCACAAATAGACACAGATTTAATAACTGATCGATTAAGATGTAAATTCCCTTTCTCAATTAAAATTTTATACAAAAATTTTATATACCGTAATATTTTTTTTTAACAGCATGGCATCCATTTTCCGATCCAGATGTTGTAGTTGTATTTGGATCAGTTTATAGCAGTTTGGGTTTTATACCGTGGCACATACGTTTAACAGAATTATTGTAAGGACTAATTTCTACAAGTGGAATTTATAAATTAATCTTTTTGAATTTTTTTCTAATTTTAGTGTCTTGCCAACGCATCATCAATTGTGTAAACAAGATTTTGATTCTATTTTGGATCGTTTCTTTAAATGCGAACAGAGGATGGGCAAATGATATGTGTATAAATATGGCAACATGCATTTATCGAAAAATAAAAGCTGTTTAGTAAACCTTGCAATATGTTTCAAGTTTATTTTTTTGCTATAATAAAGGAAAAAGTGATGCAGTTGATCCTTATTACAATTTATTTCGCAACTAACGACGTACACTTAAAAAAAGAGACGAAATGGGAAAGGAGGAAAAAAGTAAAAAAAAAAATGGAATTAAGGATTGATTAATTATTCGAACTCGTTTATCTCGAAAATAATAAGCAATTTTGAAGTTAAAATAAAAAATAAAGGGAAGTTTTGTTTGAAAATAAAAAAGAAAAATGGAAGAGTGAAAAGAAGGCGCACGTACAATAATACAATGAGTGAAGTGTAAAATATGTAAACGATGTTCGTTACCTACGCCTCGCACTCGTCGTGATAACAATTTTAGCAACCTCGGAACGACCTAGATAAAAAGAAGAAAAAATGAATAAAAAAAAATTTAATAAGAAATGATTTAATAATAATGAAAATAAAAGTAATAAAATGTTCAAAACTAAACATGCAAATTGTAATAACGAAACGAAATAGCTGAACAGAGCGTTTTTTAAATGAGTAAAAATTTAATGTAAACAACCTTGAATGTCGTCAAGTTGTCTGTTTGCGACTCGACTTCTTACCAGACCCTTCACCCGAGGGCGACCTACTTTCCCGCCGAGAGTTTTCCCTCCCGCGTCTACTCGAATATTTTCTGGGTGACCGTGAACGCGACCGTGAATACGATCGACTGTTGCGTCGCCCTCGATCGCGTCTTTGTCGTCGAGTGGATGAATGACTCGTGCTTCTTGATCGACGACTCCTTTCTTTCCTACTATTCCAATCTCTGCTGCTTCGGCTTCCATAACTGGATCGTCGATCTCGACTGTCGCTTCGATCACGATTGAAATTTCGTGAACGTCGACTCCGACTACTACTACGACTACGCCGCCTGTCTCTGCTTCGACTACGGCGTCTACGATCGTCCCTGCGATCTCTTTCTCTGGATGAACTTCGATTTCGATCCCTTCTTTGCGATTTCTCGTTTTGTGCTGACTTCCAACAAGTTTCTCTTCCCCGACTACTACTCGATGTCCTCGAGTCTCTTTCCGAGTCAGACTCGCTGCTCGAATTATTCGTAATACTTTTATCAGCACTTTGTTTCGATTCCAAATCTTTTTCCACCTTGATGGAAATTTCTTGTACACTCGTCGAATTTTCATCAGTTAATGGCGCTACATCAAGACCTGGAATTTCGCTATATTTTTTTTCAAAATGATATTTTTCCCGCTCCGAAGTTGGTTGAATAAAATCACATCCTGTTTAAATCAATAAAATTATTTCATTAAATTTATCAAACTTAAAATAAATCTTCATACCAATTTGTTTCTTTTCGTCATCTAAATCAATATCAGAATCTTCACTTTTCAATCCAGCAACAATTTCTTTTTCTTTTTCGGTAAATTCCTTCTTCCTCTGGTTAATGCTCGCTTGAAGATCAACATCCGAGTCGACTGCGTCGTCGCCCTCGCCTCCGCTATTCTCGCTCTCATCACTTCCGTATTCTGCGAGTCCTGAAACGAGCGTCATAATTCCATTTAATAACCACAACTTTTAAATTTTAATCACTACAATACCCGTATAATTTGTTTAAATTATTTTTTCACACCATTTTATTTATTTACAAACAAAAAATTGATAATAATTTGAAAATAAAAAATGTCAACTTACCGAGACCACGAGTAATAGATGCCAGAGCAGAGGATGAGGCGAGTTGCATTGCTGGCGCTTTTTGTGTACATACAAACTTTTTAGTTATTACGCACGAGGATGAAAAAACTCTTTGTTCTCTAAAAACATCTACTAAATAAGATGCTTCATACAGAAAACAAGTAAACAAAATATTTCTTTTCTTTTTTTTCTTTTAAATGTTTTTTTTTTTATCCTAATTTGATTAAACCCAGAGCATGTAAAGAATACCCCCTATCGATAGCAACATCTCAAAATATACCTTTGGCTTTAGCTCTGTTTAAAACTTCTTTTGCAATCTGAGTTACTTCTTCATTAGTAACTTCTAATAAAATTTCAGTTAATAACTGACGAACACGCATCATCTGGTATTAAATTAACTCCATTACAATTCAATTTTAAATCTTTTTCTATTATTTAATACCAAATCTGCTAATTTTTCTTCATCTGATTTTGGTTCATCGTCCTCTTCTTCTTCACCGGATGAATATTTTCTTTTTAAGGGACTTGGACTTTTCTTTGGCAAATCTTCTTCCTCTTCTTCTTCGCTGTCACTATCCTGAAATTAATATATTTATTGTTATTATTTTATTACTTAGATATTCTAATAACAACTTACGAATTTGCTTTTACGGGGAATTAAAGACTCTCCTCCTCTGTCATTCATAAATTCTTTCATTGCTCTCTCCTCAGCTTCTTTCATTGACTTTAATTGTCCTTCTCGTTCTTTTAATAACCTTTCTTTTTCTAAACGTTTTTGTTTTTCTCGCTCCATTTTTTCCAGACCTTCTCGAATCCACGCAGGTAACTGTTTACGTTTAGCAGCATCTGTACCGATTACATCCAAAAATCAATAAATTAAAAATTATAAATAAATAAATTAATTAAATGAACCTAAATTTGAAGTCATCGCTGCCATTTCCTCATCTTCACGAATAGTTGGAATTCCTTCCCGTTCAGGAATCTGTAAACGATGCTCCTTTCTGGGAAAAATGGCACCTGACTGCCCTCCAGGCCAATACTGATTAAACTGATTTTGCTCCACGTAAACCTAAATACAAAGTTTATATTCATAATTTAAAAAAATATATATATATATTAAATTAAATTAAATTAAATAATCTTTTAATTTTCAAAAATGTAGAAAATCCATGCCGTTGAAGTATAAGTTAAACAAACAAACCTGATTGTAACCATATTGATCAGAACCATGATTATAATCATAGGATTGGGCTGCAAATCCCTGATTACCATGCGCTTGTCCAAATTCGTAAGGCGGTAAACTTTCCTTAGCTTCATTCGCATGAAGAGATGCATTCCATGCGGGAGGTGGTGGATTATTTACACTCCAATTGCTGTTGCCCCAATAATTCCAATCTCCTTGACGAAATGAATTCGTATCTGTAAAATAAATTCACACGTAAATAAATAATTATATTAATTTTAAATTTACTCTCAATTTTTATTACCCTGAGAATTCGATCCTTCATCCAAAGACTCTACCGTATTTTCCAATTTCATTTGTTTATTTGAATCTACAGGTCTCGGAGGTATGTGCACATTGCCGCCAATCATCGGTGGCGGCGGTTGGTCGTTCGAAGACCCATCCCCCCGAGTTTCCCGCATCTGAATCCATTGCTGCGCTAAAGCTGCCCAATCAACTGTCAAAGTACAAAAATAGAAATTTGTATATTTAGGCCCATAGTTGTTTTACTTTAACTTTTTTTTTCTTGTTTATAAATGCTTACTTTGCTCGTGTGGAATATTCTGAAACATTGACGGTTGCAACGGCCACTGTTGCCACGAGCCACCGGGCCACATTTCAGGACAATTTGCTGCATCTTTTAGGCCAAACTAATAAATAAACGATGATCAAACAAATAAAAAAAACAAAAACAAATGTTTAGTTGAATAAAAACGAAATCAAATAAAATAAACTGCTGAAAACTTGACAGTTATTTCTTTGCTTACCTCGTTCATCGTGAGTTTTTCTTGCTTTTTGACAGCTTTCATTCAATTTTTTAAAAAGCACTGTTTTCCAGACTCCATCTTTGGTCTGTTTCCTGATATGGCCGCTCTTAACTTAGAGAATTCAACATGCGATGTCGCTAGTTGCTAACAAAACTACGACGCTATAACTACAATAAAAAAAGTAAACAAAGATGTCTGCCCAGCTGTGGAACAGTTTACGTATCGATTTAAGTAAAAAATTAAAACACGGACTCACTACCAGATTACGAAATAATATTAGGTATTGACTAAATAAATAAATAAATAAATAAATAAATAAATAAATAAAGCAATTTGAAGTCGAATTACTAATAAATTATTTATATAAATAGAGCTCGGAGCAGTGCAGCTTCAGAAATCGAAGGTGCTACAATAAATGCGGATGAAATCAATAAATTTAATACTCAGTCGATGAAATGGTGGGCAGTGTATGGAGAAGCAAAAGGTTTACATTCTATGAATGCTTTAAGAGTGCCCTTAATTCGTGATGGAATTTTACACACGATTGAAAATGGCATTCAAAGAATAAAATCACCAAAACCGCTGTCCAACTTCAAGTTGTTAGATGTCGGATGTGGAGGTGGTGTGCTTAGTGAGGTATATTTCGGAATAAAAATTGAAATTGTTGTTTAAAATAAATTGTAGCCCCTAGCTCGACTGGGAGCAAATGTGACTGGTTTAGATGCGAGTCAAGATATGATTAAAGTGGCCAATGATCATGCAAAACTGGATAAATCGCTCTTACCTAATTTAAATTATCAATGTTCATCTGTGGAGCAACATATATCTACAAATGAAACGCAGTACGACGCCGTAATTGCGTCGGAAGTTGCAGAACATGTTAATGATTTACGTCTTTTTGTTGACACGTGCATCAAATTAACAAAAGTAAAGAGAAAAAACATTTGAAATTAAATTTGAAATTAAATTCAAACTGAATCTTTATTTTCCAGAAAAATGGCTCACTCTTTTTCACTACGATCAACAAAACAAATTTGTCGTGGCTTTTGGCCATTTTAATGGCAGAAAACGTGTTAAATATCGTACCGCAAGGCACACATTCGTTCGAGAAACTCGTACCACCCGAGGAATTAATACGAATTCTTAAAGATGGTATATGAGAATCTAAAAATCAATAAAACAAATAAACATATCTTTAATTTATCATTTTACCGACAGGTGGCTGCAGAGTTAATATAATACACGGCATGTGTTACAATCCGATAGTAAATAAATGGCACTGGATTCAAAATACCGATGTAAATTACGCCGTTCACGCTATAAAAGAAGAGAATTAATAAATTCAAATAAACTTTTCTACGAAATACCATTAAAATATGTTGTAATAAAAACAAAATTAATTTCTAATTGAATTTAATGCTTTTAAAGTGAATCCTTTAATCTGTGGTACCACAATGACAGATGATAAGAGGCAAATGATTACTCCCACGTGTGCACTTTATTTCTGTCTAGTGAATCCAACCGAGCGATGGGAGGAATTAAACGAGTTGCTTATCAGTGTGCAACAGCTGCAACCACGTGTCAACTTGCACCTCACTTTGCCACCTAAAACTCATCGAGGACCACGTGTTGCATTTATTAATAATTCCTTTTTTATTCGATTACAAGACCATTTAAGTGGTGAAATCTCTAATTAATTCAAGTTATGCAGTAAAGCCAATTCACGTTCCAAGGGGGAGCTTTTGCCTTCTCTCGCCAACTACTTATTTATATTTATTTATTTATATTTTTTATTTTTTTAATATTCAGTATGGTTGTTAGAGAAGGAATGAATTCGGCATCTCGTCTGCTCGCTGCTGATACGACTATTTGTCGTACGAGTTTATTCCGGTTGCACGATTTTGACGTCATGCTCAAAATAAGAAAGTTTCCTTTGGGAATGTGCGATAAGAAGTGCGCGAGTGTGCATTATTCAGCTTTGGTGCAACACTCGGCTCATTATGTGGGTCATCAATCAACAAGTTTGAAAGACGCTCGTGCGCAGACTCTACTAACCCACGCTGTCGAGTGTGAGGTATAAAAGAGAGGTGCAATTCAAGTGCTCATTCGCACAAGCTGAGCAAAAGCAGACACAAACTTCCGGTTCAACTCGATAAGAGAAAAACAAGAAATTTTCGCAAAGTTAGGTTATGGCCATTAGCAAAATTAACTTGCACTCGTTTTTAAGTATTTTAATCGCCGGCTGTTTTATTTCATTGGCTCTGGCCGATGGTTCCTGTCAAACAGAAACAATTTTTGACGATACAGAAAACCGCATCGTGAGAGAATCGAGAGATTATAGAAATTCAGTCAGGTAAAAATTTTCGTAAATTGAATTAACAGTTAATTTAAGTATTTTCTTTTAAATTAAGACGTGAAGTTGGGGACAGAAATGGTGACGAAAGACGGTACAGACGTGAGAAAATGCAGAGAGATGAAAGAGATGATAGAGAAAGTCGAAGAGGGGAAAGAAGAGTCGTCGTGATGAAGGATAATGAAAGAAGAGTTGCGAGGGACCAAGACAATCGCAGCAGAAGAAATGCACCACGAATTGTAGAGGAGTCGCGAAGAGATGACAGACGTACAAGACGAGATGAAGAAAGACGTTCGACGCGAAGAGAAGATCGAGATTCGATGGAAAGACGTGAATTTCGACGTGTTGCACGCGAAATTGGAGAAAAAGATCAAATTCGACTCGCATCGCATAAACAATTTGAAAATGATGATTCATCGTTTATTGATGAGAGTCGTAACGACAAAGTTCAAGAAAAGTAAGATTTTTAATTTTTTTATTCAAATAAGCGATTACCTCTTTTTGTTTTATTTTTAAGTTCCTCGTGGGAAAGAATGTCGCTGAGTCTTCTTTTGGGAGTCGTCGGTTACACCTTAATGACACCTGCAAGCGCTAAGACAATGGATTAAATTCGAATCAAAGTCTTATTCATTCATTATAATATATACTAGTGATTACATTCCATTTTACCGTAGAACAGAATTTTTTTCTTCAAATTTTCCTCTTGCTAATTAAAATATAAAATGAGAAAAATAAATCATGTAAATCTGTAATAAATGTAAAAAAAATTAGAAATAAATGGTAAAAATTAAAGTTAAAATAAGAAATATTTGCAATTTTGCATCTGCATTTTATTTTTATACAGGATTGCATTGAAATTTCACATATTACAATTTTTCCTTTTAAATCTAACTGTAAGTGACTATAAAAGACAAAAATATTCACATATACAGACATATAATTTAATTACTTTCAGTATATACGAAAAATTGAACCCTAACTTGGCATTTCGTACACACTTTACATAAAAAGAAACAAATTAAAATTTAGAAACAATTAAATGAAATTATAAAACATGGCCGACTAAATCTATTATTAGAGAAAAATAAGATGGAAATAAAAAGCACATAGGAATGGAGAGAACAAGATGACAAAAACGCTACAAATTTACGTGATTTGAGGTGCTACAAATATACATAGATATCGAGATAGATTAAAGTGTACTTGAGTACATACGATAGCAAAGATTTCCATCGATACACTAGATAGAAATTCCAATCGACTAAATTCCATTAATCGTCTTATTTAATTTTTTTTTTGGGTTTTAAAAATAAAATGAAATAAATGAAAACAGACTTCATCAATGTCAACAAACACGACCATTTTTGTCTTTCTCGTCTATTTGATTTTTATTTTATTCAATTTGTTAACTATTTGAGCAGATGATGATAGTCTAAATTCGTTGCATCTGCTTTACAGCACTAGAATATAATCGATTAACAATTTCAAAGTTTGTTAATCGAATGTAATAATTATTCAAATCTAAAGTATATAGTGCATTTTGATAAATTTTCTCTTTACTAAGAAAAAAAAAGTTGTTTTTTTTTTCAAATTGGCACATTTTGACAGAGAGATTGAGTGAGATAGAAGAGATAAAAGAGATATTAGAGATTCTAACATGGACGATCACTACTAAATGCACGTTGTCCAAGACGAAAAACAGAAAATAAAATTTAAATATATATATATGTATGTAATTATATTTATATAATATTTAAAAAAACAAAAAAAATGGAAGAAATCACGAATTGATGGCAATTTCCATTTTCTTTCTTTAAATATAAGCGTAATTTAGTGTCCTGATTAATTACGACCGAGCAGATTCTCTTTCACTCTATCATAACTACATATGTTTGAATAGGAAGTTATTTACAAGTGATTATTATTATTATTACTATTAATATTCATTTTTTTTTCCAAAATTATTTTTTTTTTCCATTCCGATTTCCATCTGTCATTGAAAATATTGAGGGAGGAAAAAAATAATCATCATCATCCACATATTCAATTTATATATACAAAAAAAAAAACAAATTTCCAATCACATTTTGATTTCTCATTTGTTTTTTTTTTTTTAATATTTTTTCAAAAACTCCAACCCTTGCCTGTTGTACCTGTTGGGAAAAGCCTTTATCAAAATACTCTTGTTTTTACAATCAAACTGGTCGCACAATAAAAATATTATGGCAGATGTAAAATTTGCCAGAAGATGCGAATTTATATAAAAATCGCTCCTTTGTTGCCTAAAGAATTAAAAAAGAAAAAATAAATAAATTGAAAAAATGCAAATTAAGTAATATTAATGATAAGAAATGTCATTTTTCGACGTAATGTCGACTCAAGTTCATCGGAGCGACACACCCGTTCCGATCCACAAAGTTGGACCCGAGATGAAACAGCTGCCATTAAGTGTTTGAGTGATACCTCCGAGAACGAGAAAAAAGTGGGAGAACATGACGTCATCGAGATTCATTATTATTATTATTATTATAATTATTCTTATTATTCTTATTTTTACAAATCCGAGTGTTTGCTAGTTGAAATAGGTCGTTCCTTTTTGGTTTGTGGTGGTGGAGTCATGTAGACTTTTTTGCCCTCATATACCAAGTACTGCTCACGAGACCCATCATGATGTTGATGTTGTTCTTTGGTCGTGGAGCCCGGCATCGGAGGTCGTTCTGAAAAAGCGTCCCGCGGTTTCCATACGGGGGATCCCAAGGGCTTGCCGCTCTGCGATGGCGTGTAATTGGAAGGCGCGTTACTCGCTTGAATCAGTTTGGCCGCGGTCGAACCGGTCGATCCTGTCGACAGGGTTGACGTCGTACTCAAGCTCAGATGATTTGGAGTGCGACCCAAAGTCGGCTTAGTACTCACGTCTTTGTCGGACTTGTCCGATTTGTCCGAATGCGAATCTTTGATCAATTCCGACTTGGAGTCCGATAGATCTTTGGCCGAGCCTCCATCAACGTGATCTTTGGCGCCTCTGGAGCGGAAATCGACGTTATCGTATGTTTCTAAATCGTTGTCGATATTGCCCGAAGAGTGTCTTTGGGGTCCCCGTTGTCCTTTCTTCTTGTTGCTCAGTGTACGAGACACTGAATCGCCCGGTTTTCGATAATGACCATATTTATCTTTGGCTAAAGCTTTCGTCACCGGGATGTTCATGTTACGCACACTTTCGCGAATGATTTGTCGGATGGTCTTCAGGAAGGCATTGCGAAATTCGCTAGTGCTATTGTTATTAATAATAAATAATTGATAATTAATAATTAATAATAACAACTATTAATAATTATTAATTCAAATTTACCTATTTGAGAGATGATAAACCTTCTCTGATCGCCTTTGAATTTGAGATTTGAGATGAATTAATTCCCACATAAAATGGGATTCGACATCCTTCATGGTACTGGCCCGAACTTGAACTTCAGTTACTGGAATCAAAACCTGGTAACGAATAATTTCTACCTCTGCATGATTACTTTTGCTCGATCCACCCTAATTTCAACAAATAATCAATTATTTATTTTTTATTTGCAATTGATAATTTGTCACCATCAATTTCTTCTTCTGACGAATTCGTTCTTTACATAAAAAAACGACAGCCGACTTGAAGACGAAACACATGGCATGTAATTCGAGGCCTTTCTTGATCTTGCCGAGAAAATCGGAGATGTTGAGCCACTCGACACCACCATAATAAAGCAGTTCTCCAGGACTCAAATCCACATGCTGTCAAATCAAATTTTACAACTTTTTTTATCATCTCCATTAACTAATTCTTATCTCGATACCTGTTTCGAAGACTTGAGATGTTGTCGGTACAAATGATCAAAAATAGCACCGTATTCTTCGTGGATGCGCTGCATTTCGTTGATATGTTCAGCCACTTTCTCCATTTCCTTCAACGCTCCTACAAATTTAATATATAAAAACAATATATAAATAAACTCTTGTTAGAAAACCAAGTAGAAATAATTATTATTGCCTGCGAGCTTGAGATGCTCTTCTGAATTTGGCTCGGTGAGATGTTTCATTTGCTGAAGCAACAATGGATATTTGAGGATCCTCTGAATTGGTTTGATCAAGTAGGACTCGAGTGTTGATGAATGTTGTTGCCTCGGGTTGCGAGCCTGAAGAAACTCTCTCAGCATTTGATTTCCTTCGCCTGAAAAGCGCCCTTTTTCAAAAAATCAATCGTCAACTAGTCGATTGGCACTGCCGTCTGCTTACTAGGATGCAGCACTTTCTGAGCCTTCGAGTGACTGGCACAGAAGGAACTGTACAGCTTGAAGTGGTTGGCGTAACGCAAAAACGAGTCGGCCAACGCTATTATCACATTCTGAAATCATTTCAAGATTAATTACCAATCAATTTCACTATTAATCAATTCAATTCACCTTAAACTGCTTCGGCTGAGTAAAATTCTCCAAATCGACTTCTTTCCTGATGGCTTTCTCTAAACTCAACAGAAAAACTCTCTGGAAAGCGACGATTTCTTGGATGTTACCAAATAACGCGCTGATTTCAGCGCTCGACAAGAAAGTTTCTTGCTTCAGTGGCTCCAAATAATTCTCCAAAAGATTATTCAAGTGCTGTAACAAAAAATTAACAATTACATTTCTTTATTTATTTCTTTATTATTTCTTTTTTTTAAATAATTACTTGCCTCAACATATGTTTTTTCAGTATCCACTAATTCCGAAATGACTTTCCTCAATTTCTCGGCATCCGTCAATTGTCTAGTCGGAGCAATGGGCAGTAAAGTGGCACTCGTAGCCGGGGTCATGCCCGTGCTGTTCGCTGGCGGCGGAGTGCCACTTGATTTACGTCGCTCTAACATGGGTGATCGGCAGTATTCTGTTACTTGTTCTGCAGTCTGAAATATAGAAAAATCCACACCGATTCTACTCACCTTGTACCATTTAATTTAATCACTAAATTAAATTAAATTAAATTGAGTAAATAGCTATACAAAGAAATAAATAAAAAGGTACAAAAGGGGGAGTAACAAATTCCAATTACTTACTATAAAAAAATTAATAATTCTTAAAATGAATTAGCTTTTAACACTTTAAGATGCACTTGAATCGACCTACAAGTTAATTTAATATTTATTATTGCCTTCAAGTGTTGTTGAGATGCAAAAACCAGAAACCAAATATGACATGTGCTCGTTTTGTGTGAATACTAACCAGAGGATGACACTCAGCGTAAAGGGTAAACAAAGAAGGAGAGCTGTGGTAAACAGCAGGGCGTAACTAAACCATAAACAGAAATAAAAAGAAAAAAAATAACAAAAATCAAAATCATATTCATAATAAATAATAAAACTTAAATAAATTTATTTATTTCTAGAAGAAAAATAAAACTGACACTTGATCTAAAACACGGTTAAGTTTCTTCACGTTTGGGGAGGGGCCTCATTTCCGTGAAAAAAAATTTAAGTATTCATTATGAATATTAATTACAAAAAGAAAAATGAATGATAAAGTATCACGATGATGATAATGATCATGACTTGGATACGAAAAATGTTTCAAAAATCGTTAAAAAAAACATGCATTAAAATGTATGTAGCATTTAGGAAAAAAATCGAATTCATGCACAAAAATGAGACCAAAATATGCATGAACATTAAAAAAAAAAATTACGACGATTCGAGTCTTGAGCAAAGGTATATCGTTGAGTGACGCCCCTCCCCACACCTGGTGGAGGCGTGGGTGCAACACGACACACGATGGGAACGCGTGGGAATTCGGGGGTCACGAACGAGGCGCAAGTAATCCAAAGACTCAAATTTATATACCTTTCTGCAGGACTCTTCTATTACCTTCAACAGGTTCTCGATCTGCTCTGACGAATGTTTAGGATGGATTTCTTGACTACTTGTTGTCAGAGGCATTGATTCGACATCGGGACTTATTTTTTCTTGCGCTTAAAAAAATTTCATTTTTATACATATAAAAAAGGAATTGTAATTTTTTTTTTACTCCATGAAGGTGCGGGTACGATCAAACCAGTGATCATCTCTTCACTCAAGGCCGAGTCGCTCGGAGGCGGCGGGCAGACCAGCTGTTCGATGAACTCGTCCGTGGTCTTCATGATGTTGACGAAGTCAGGCGGTTCCGTGCGACAGGAGCGCATCATCATGCAGAGGAGTAATTCCTCTTGAAGTACGCTTTCGATGTACATCATGTCCAAATCACTCACTATCGCACCGTTAATCACCATGATTTCATCACCTTTAATGATTCCTTGAAAAATCAAAAATCAATATCACATTTATTAATTAATTCATTCGTTAATTAATTTCGGAACCTTGCTGCATGGCCAGACTGCGGTCTTCGACACGGCTGACCATCACGCACAATTCATCTTGACGATCGGCGTTTTCAACCAATTCAGCTTCGACACTGAAACCCCACATTTGATCAAGGGTACTTCGTGATAGCTCTACTTGGTATAATATCTTGGCGCAGATTTCTGCTGACTCATAAGTCTGAAAGCAAATAAAAAATAAAATTTAAACTAAAAATAAAAAAAAAAAGAAAATTATTGATTTAATAATGAGTCACATGATTTTCGATGAGGTCGTTTCGGTGAGGAACGTAACAATCGTCCGAATCTTGGTTTCTTCTTAACCGCACAAAGTGATCGGAGGCTAAGAGCTGCTTCTTGCTGCACGCAATTAACAAGAACTCTTCTACCGTCATGTTGTCTCGAACGTATACAGAAGTAGTCTTAAATAACAAAAAGTCATTAATCACTGTCACCAAATAAATCTCTTTTATCCTCTTCACCTGATTGTCAGGTAAATACACCTTGACCATTTTCTCGGTGATCGATGGCAGATCTCCAGTGCCACCACCAATGCTCAGCGACCGTCGACTGCTGCGAGAATCAATTTCACATTTGATATGACCACTTTTCTAAACTCGTGTCATTTAATCCACTAAACTCACCTGCCGCTGTTAGATCGTGATAAAATTGCTGGCGCCCGTCGTTTGGTGGCGCCTCTTCCAGCTAGGAGATTGTTGAGCAGCGACGGACTCCGAGCGCAAACGAATGCGTGAAACGAAGACACAGTGAACACACCCAAACGATTCAAAGTGGTCTTCGTGTTGCGAGACACATGCGATAAAAGGTTCTGGCAAAACGACAAAACAAAAATCACTTTTCCCCCCTCTCTTTCTGTTACTACTCATCGATTTCGCATCACTAGAAATAGGCCAAACCGAACCGCGCAAAAAAAAATCATTTTCATTTTTATTATATTCATACAAATTCCGGGGAGAAATTCAATAGGGTGTGCAAGAGGGAAAAAAAAAATGAAATTAGCAAATGGAAAAGTTGCCAAGATCAAATAACAAGGCGTTTTTAATCATCTTTTCTTTTTCAACTAGATAATTGAAGTAGGTGTGGTGAAACAAGTGTGTTAAGTGAGTGCAGTCTCAGAGTTCTCTAAGCAAATAAAGTGCAATCCTAATTACACCTAAATAAAAAGTGCGTTTTACAATTTAATCTTAGTTGAAAACTTAAATCCAATTATTTTATATATACTAAAGTATAAGATGTATATATAAAAATAAAAAATAAAATAAAAACTGAGAGTGCACGTATAAAAGCATGACGAATACGAAATAAGGTCCAAACTAAGCATCTAGATTCACCATGTGCACTTTGCCACTGATACATTGGATGAAAACAGTGCCAGTTTGCATATTTATTTGTTTATTCGATCCCTAAAGAACATCGTTCAAACGCAACCATCGATCGTTTCACCACCAACAATTGTGGGGGAAAAACTAAGTTTGAAATGTATTTCTTTTTCTTTAAAATACAAAAAAAGAAATGCTTGATCAATATCTCACCTTGGGATTGGGCAACTCGCTGTTCTGCAAACTAGCCATATAACAGCGTAGGCGGAACTGCTCACAATGAAGCCGCTCGAGGTTCTCCTCCCACCCAGTGATTTGATTGACGATAGATTGACGGTTTTCCGCGTCTGACACTACTGTCAGTTGTAGATCCGCCATATGCTTCATTTTATTGTCCTGTAATTGAATTTACATCAAAATAAAAAATGCAATGTTGGATTTATGATAAAAATCGATTAATTGACCGATTCGATCTCCTTTTCCAGGCGATAGATTTCCTCCTGCAGCAGATGTAACGTGCCTGTTTTGCCCCGATGGCGGGCAAATGCTGCTGCGCACGCCGAGTGAATACTATTCACCCAATTTTCCAGTTCCACCTGACAGGGGGCCTAATTGAATCAAAGAATAAGAAAAAGAATTTATATTTTATTTGTTGAAATGGAGATGATTTCAAATTGACCTGGAAGAGATAAGCGTCTCCGAAAGCTGTACTTAGACAGAAGATGTATTCCCTTTTCGGGTGTTCGGGGATGGGTTGCATGATGGCCCCATCGACGATGATCAGGTGTTTGGGAGTGTTGTCGATGGCACGACCATCTCGATTGTCGCAGGGGTAGAAAAGAAGTGTCGTGCCTTTCAAACACACCCAGTAACCCTTCCATCCCCGTTTGCGAGCCAACTCCACTTGATGCTTCTTCCGCAACAACCACTTTTTCACGCTTAGAAAACTAGAGACAATTCGCACATTTTTATCTTTTATTTATTTCTTTTAATATTTTTCACTTACCCTGCCTTCCGCACGGCTCCAGTACAATTAAATGCTGAAGTAGCACTGGAACTTGATCTGCTCTTGTACGGGGAATTGTGCAACGAATCTTCAACGTCGTCTTCATCGCTAACGGCTGTTGTCAACGAAATACGATCATCGTCCGAAATCTTTGGAAAAAAGAAAATAAAGTTTAAAAATCAGTGAGAAAAGAAGCAAAGTAGAAAATTGGCACAAAGCCATCCCCTTACTGAGAATTTTTATTTTTTTTTTTTAAAAACAAATAAAAACTACTTTGCCAAAATCGTAAATCAATCGTAACAGCAATTCATCGGACTCGAAACACAAGTGTAACGAGACACAAACATGTTGACTTTCCATTAGCGCCGAGCCAAACGAGTCGTAAAAAAATCTTCATATATATTTGTAAACGGTAAATAAACAACTTTTTTCAATTTGAAAAAAGAATGTACTCGACACTGCATAAAAATTTCACTCACTCGGAATAAACTTCATTTAAATTATGCGTCTAAATTTAATGAATTAAAATATCCTAGTCAATGAACCGAACCGAGACACTCCTTATTTGTCTTAAATGGTGTTTAGACGAACAAATGCGCGCCATCATTAAAAAAAGAAAAAAAACCGTTTTTAAAGAAAATGGCGCTCATCCAATAGTTCGACTTTTTGTTAACAGAGTCTAAAGTCATCGTGACAACCTAAAATTTGCCTCAAATTAGTGTTAAAAATAAAAAAATAAAAAAAAGTTAAATAATTATACGAGAAAAACTTGAATAGAATAGTAAATGTTAAATTCAAGGTTGTTCTAAAGCCACAATACATTTGGCATTTTCAAATAAAATCAAATCAAACATAAATCAGAGCATGACTTTAATTATCCATTGATAAACAAAGGCGCCATTATTATCCTTCTATTTGTTTGATATTTAGTCATCATTCAACTCATATACAAATCCAAGCTGAGTGCGTAGGTGTTTATTGAATAAATAAACTACAAAACCCACTAAAGACCCCCGGAGATGAGCTATCGGTAAAAAATCCAAATCCCAAACTCCATTTACTCGTTTAATCTCATCAAACGAGAGAAAAAATATCGATAGTGATTCGATCGAATCCTTTCTCATCAATGACAAGTCGTGAGAAAATGGCAAATTGTTTGGAATAGAAAAAACGTCGAAAAAAAATGGCACGGGGCCAACAAATTCCAAGTCGTGTAATAAAAAAAGGGAAAATGGGAGGGCACTCACCACTTTGTAAACAAATAAAGGAGGCCCCATCTTGACTCACTCGTCCTTTTAACTGCACCTAATTTACTGCTCGCCAAAAAATGGTTTATAATCCAGCATCCATCAGCAGCTGCTCAGCACGTGTCCCTCGCGTTCAACGTGGGTGGTCGTTTTGCCTAATTAACCATATATACCCACGCACTGTGCCGGTTATCGATTTTTGTGAGTATCGATTCGCGGTCCGGAGAAGAGGCGGATCGTGGGTGGCTGCTGCGACTTCACATGCCCACACATCACTCCCACTTGGGATTTTAAGATGGAACGAGTTAAAGAGAGATAAACATTAACTGCCATTGTTCGAAGCAATTTCATGTCACTTTCATTTTTTCTTTTTTTTTTATATACGGAAGGGTAGGGAAGGGTGTATGGTGTTTTGATGGGGCCACTCTCATTTTAACGAGTTTTCTTCTATAAATCATGAGCATAAATCTAGTGACGAGATTGTGAATCAAAATGATCTCTCGTCACAGTTTTATTTTATTTTATTTTTTATTTAGTGGGGGGAGAGAATGAGTTTGAAATATGCTCGTTTCTTGTTATCCAATCATATCGTGTCAATGTGTAGCTCGTAAATCTAGCCGACCGTTAAAAAGATGTGATTTGAATTAGGGATTAAGTTGAAGCGATTTGAATATTTCAACAAATTAAAGAATTAAATAATTTAGGAAAAAATTATAAAATGGAAAAAAATTTATTTCTTTTTTAAATTTTAAATTTTAATTTAATTTTTATTATTTAAGACGAGTGAAGCGTTGCATGATGGTTCCAGCAAAGTGCACATTGATTTGAGCAAAATGTAACGCCACAGATGCTTCGCTTCTTGGGATAAAATAAAGGAAAACGATCAATGAAAAAGAGAATCCTTTCTCTCGAGACCCCTAGGAAAACATTTCATCGTTTTTACGTTTTTTCAATATCAAGAAAAGGAAAAAAAAATCAAAAAATCAAAAAACTAAAAAAAAAAAAAAAAACTTATTTCGAGTCATCTGAACAGGTTGTAATTAATTTACAACTAAAAAAGAAAAGAAAAAGTTGAAAGTGAAATGAATCGAGTTATTGTAGGTTACTAGATCCTTTCCTTGGCCCCAATGACCCAAGGAGGGTATGACCTAATATTTCTCTTCTATATATATAAAGAAATATATAATTTTATACTTAAATTGACATAACATACTTTAAAATGTGCTTGACCTCGATCGATTCGCACCTACGAAAACAATGATGTCATCATTATTACATCATTTGCTACAAATTCCTTATAAACAAACGGAAGTTAGAAATTAAAATAAATTAGAATCTACTGAAAATATAAAATATCCAAACAGGAAATGACAAAAAAAACAGCATCACCTTGATGAAATCATTAAAACATGGCTTTATTTACTCATTTATTGTGATAATGAATGAAAACAAAGTTGAAAAAAATGTCGCGTTTGCCTTGGCACACACTCAAATTGCGTTTTATTTAGACAAAAGCTTTGCTTTTCGTGTCCTAGTTTATAGAGCCAAATATCCATAACAACTGCCAACATCCTCTACCTGCCTCAATGAATAGAGTTGGCCTTGCCCAAGGCTAAGGAGTCAAGAGTGATTCAAACTCCCCACACGTTAAAATCAATTTCATCGATCACAAGCCAACATTCTCAAACATTTTTCAAAATCGAATCAATTTATATACATTTGGCTTAAACGTAAACAACAACGATCAAATTGAATAAAAAAAACGTGGCGAGAAACGAGTAAAACGAGTAAAACGAGCGAAAACGCCATCGACCGGTCTCACACCACTTAAACAACATGGCGAACGAGACAAGCAACA